>RXPK01000085.1:1815813-2026576 GCA_004143645.1 Protaetia brevitarsis | reverse complement strand
ATATAAAAAAAAACCCGAAAAACTGGCAAATGAATATAAAAGTAAAAGAGAAAATATGACGAGTTGTACTTAAAATTAGGTTTTACTTGGACTGGAAGCTCAGACGAGCCTAATCCACAATGCGTTGTTTGTTCAGAAATTTTATCAAACAATTCTATGAAACCTTCTCTTTTAAAACGCCATTTTGAAAGCAAACATGAGAACTTAGTCAAAAGGAGTTACGGTACTTTGAACGTCTTTTGGAAGATTTGAAAAGTAGGAAAACACGATAAAACACTTTTCTGGTGCAGAGCAAAATGAAAGTGCTCTAAAAGCTTCTTACAAAGTTAGTCATTTAATTGCGAAGTCTAGTAAAAACCATACTATTGGCGAAAACCTAATCCTCCCTGCCGCAGCAGAAATTGTTTCTTGTATGTTTGGAGAGAACGAGGCAAAAAGAATTACAGCAATTCCATTATCAAATGATACAGTTTCAAGGAGAATTAGTGATATGGCGTATGACACAAAGAACAACTTGTTGGAGCAATTCGAGCTAGTCCTTGCTTTGGTATACAACTCGATGAAACCACGGAGTCGCTGGCCTAGCCAACTGATCGTTTTGTACGTGGCATTTTTCAAGATGAAATATTTGAAGATATTTTATTTTGTAAGACACTTAAAACATCGACAAAGGTGAAGATATTTTCAATTTGTTAAGATTCTTTTTTTTTCCGAAAACCAGCTCGAGTGGAAAAACCGTGTGTCAGTGTGTATGGATGGTGCTAAGGCTATGAGCGGTCACATCACAGGGCTGGTAGGCCATATTAAAACGGTTTCAACTGAGTTCACTCATTGTGTCCTTCACCGAGAGGCTTTGGTGGCTAAGCACTCCTGATGAACTTAAAGATGTCCTTGATCGGAGTGTGAAAATTGTGAACTTCATAAAAACTAGGCCCTAAAATCTCGTTATTTAAAATTCTATGCCAGGATATGGCGAGCCTCCATGAGAACTTATTGCTATATACTGAGGTACGATGGCTTTCTCGGGGAAATGTTTTGTCCGTGTATTTGAACTCCACAAGAATTACATAATTTTTTTACCGAACACAAATCCCATCTGTCTTCTGTACTTACTGATTTTGATTGGCTTTTGAAGTTGGCTTATTTAAGTGATATTTTTGGAAAACTCAACATCTGGAATTTATCCATGCAAGGCAGTGTTTCTGATATTTTTAACATAGAAAAGAAAACTGATGCAATGGTAAAAAAGATCATTCTCTGGGAAAAACAAATAGAAATAACAACTGCGAGCCGTTTGAAAGATTACTTACATTTTTGCAAGATAATGAGAAAAACATATCTGATTTCACTGAACTCAAGACTCAAATGGGCCAGCATTTGAATGCATTGAAGATCCGCATAAGAGAGTACTTTCCACCTTTGGAGAAACAGTATAACTGGATACGTGACCCTTTAATGCTGATGCTATGGACACTAACCTGACTATCTTTCAAAAGGAACACCTCATTGAAGTATCATGTGATCCCACGTTGAAAAACAAATATTTGACTGCTGGTACTACATTGTTAGATTTCTGGATCGGTATTGGGAAGGAATACAAGAACTGTCAAGCACTGCTGTTAAATTTCTTGTTGGGTTTTCACCACTTATTTATGTGAAAAGGTTTTCTCAAGTTTAACCTATCTTAAAAAAAAAACTAGAAACAAATTAAATGTTGAAGATGATTTAAGATTGTATTTAACCAAGTTAAAACCCAATTTTGATAAACTGTGCAAAGGGAAACAAGCTCACCCTTCTCACTAATCTCTTTGAAAGTAAGCGCTTTTTGTTCTTTAAATTTGTGTGTGTTTGTTTTTAATGTAATAAAAATGTTTGTAAACAATATCTCTTTGTTTTTATTTAAACATGATGCGTAATTCAGTTTCAAAGGTTAACACTATACTTCTATGCTACATAGAAGGCTTTAAGATTTGTTTAATATTTTAATTATAGTTTACTTAGTACCGGTAACTGAGAAGGGGTACCTAAAATGTTTTGTGGGTAAAAAGGGGTACAGTGTCTAAATAAGTTTGAGAACCACTGCTCTAGAGGTATCTATCGAATATTGAAGAGATAACCTCGTACACAAAATAAACTTTCTGGACGAAAGTGTAAATATCCAGTAATTATCGTTTCAATACATAGCATTGTCCATGTTTTGCTTTGAGTTTCATGATAGATGATGAATCATACTTCCATGTTTCAATACACTCTGCAGCATAATATTAGGGTTACGAAAATTGGATCGGATATATACCTATGTACCGAAACTGAAAGGATATCATAACATTTACAATATGCTAGAACAGAATAGAAAGTCGGTAGATACCTTATAATCTAATTTTCGTAAACGCCTATTATCACCCACAGTGCAACTGTATTGAATATATGTGTAGAGTAAATAATTAAGAAAGTAAACAATGAAGTATGTTACACATGTAAATATAGCTATCGAAAATTATCAAAACTCTTGGATATCTTACATGTAACCCCAGGAGGTGAAGCAGATAACTTACAAGCTTAGATATTTGCCTTGATGTTACTATCTACTATTCAAGAAACTCTATTTTGTCCAGTTGCCAGACAATAAATTGGGCAAAAAAACATTTAGCATTTTATTTGACTCTGCATTTTATAAAGTTTGCAAGATAGTAATAGTGCGCCTATTGTTTAAGAAAAATGTTTTTTCTTTTTTGCTAAGAAAACTGTTTTCACAATTCTAATTACCATACACAAATATATATAATTTATGAATTTGAAAGGATTTGTAGCCCCAGTAACACCAATTATATAATGAACTTCATTTTAAATCAATTTTCGGACTTAAAAATTACTACAGGATATATTTTTAATAGCTATATAAGATTACCTTTAATTCATCTGCTATGTTTTGCCTAACTTTGTCAATGAAGATTTCTTCCACTAATCCTTTCTTCTCTATGGCATGCAAAAATGTTACCTTATAAATGGTACATGGAACAAACATAAAGAAAAATAAATCACTCCAATACGTAGAATACACTGTTGATAACGGAATATCCAATCCAGGACGTGTAATAGTTATTGCAATTGGTTGAACTTTATTGCATATTGAGAAGGGCCATATATTAAATTTTAACAGTGCTCTACCATTTGTGATAACAGATTCAGGTTGGAAAAATATAGGAACTTTGTTTTCCATTACGTTACTTAGGTCTTTCTTTAATTCTTCAATATTATTTGCTGTTTTGAAATATCTTATTCCAAAGGCTGATGATAAAAATGTATTCAACTGGACACCAGGCTAAAAATTTATGATATAATAATAAGTTAAAAGGGTCGAGTAATACTTACTGTAACACATTTGGTCAAAGAGTTAATTACTACTGAGTCAAGAAGTGATACTTTGTTGCTTACTAATGCATCCACTTCTTCCTTTCTATCTATGTGTTGGACATTTACTACTAATCCAAAAATTATATGTGTTAATTTATATATTACGCTGTGGAATATTGGAACATTGGGTAAAAGAAAACTTGACAAATAAAGAAGTAAAGCTAGAAATGTACGTAAAAGAAACAATGTGACTCCGATTGGTACATATATCACTAACAATACAATTTTACTTGGACTCTCTGGAAATCTTAAAATTAGGTTAGTAAGCTATCAATCCATTTTAAATTGAAGTTTTACCTGCTATAATTATTAAGCCCTTTGATATTAGTAGTAGACATTGTTTAGATACTCTCTCCCAAAAGAAATTATTGGTGGCATATGCTATCTTTAAGGGAAACTAAAGTGCGGTTAAGCCTACTGTCATGACACTGACAAACATAAAACGTAATTTCGAATTTCTAAAACTCATGAGATATTTACAGATCCCCACTAAAATAAATTCAGATCTCTATTATTCTCAACGAGTGATTTCATTGTTTTAAATCTTTTTTCAATAAAAAAAATGTGGAAGAAATGGGAAATCAGCTAAAAGTAATATGGATTCAACGCTGGATTGAATTATGTTTAAACATTGCGAAAGTTTAGAAAAAAAAAAGTGTACAGTAACAACGTAACAACCAGCCAAATACGGACCTGTATTTAAATCGTTTGGTAACTCTACTTCCCACTTCCACTACATCAGCTGATTTAGTGATTTAGCTGTCTTCTGTCAATTTCGAACAAGGTGTACAAGGACTATGACCACAAGGTTGTTATTTGTTATTGAGGTGATAATTACAACACAGTAATTTGAAGTCATTTTGGAGTGTCTATTGTTGAAGTTTAGTGCAAAAAACAAAGACAATGTCGACAAGAGAACCAACAAGTGAAGCAGATATAGAAAACGAACATGAGCGTTGTGCATTTAGACATCACAGAGACTGCAGACAAAATCGTGCCTCTTTGTTGCCTATTACCGAAGAAAGAATGCGTAGAAAATTGCAGTTTTTCTTCATGAATCCAATTGAGAAATGGCAAGCCAGGCGAAGGTACCCTTATAAATTTGTTGTTCAGGTCATTAAAATAATCCTTGTTACCATGCAACTTTGTTTATTTGCATATAATCGTTATAATCATATAAATTATACGTGGGATAACAAAATCACGTTTTGTCACTTATTTTTGAATGGATGGGATTCAACGAGGGAAATTGCTTCTTATCCTCCATCGGCAGGCCCGCTAGCAGTTTATAAAACAGACGAATTTTTTGACACCATTGATTTTGCCGTTCAAGGATACGGAAACATTAGCCAAGCAATTGGTCCATACTCATATGAAAATGAAGATAATTCCATGGCAAGCATGCGACTTTGTTTGTATCAATATAAAAATGGAACTATATATGGTTTTAATGAATCGTTTGTATTTGATTCTGAGATTATAAAAACTTGTGAAAATATTAACAATTTTCAAGAAAATGAATATGATTCTAGGCTTGCATTTAAGGATAAAATTCTTTTCTCTGCTTTGGTAAAAGCTACGTTAGAATTTTCAATCAAAACGGTAAGCTTTAAGTCTGCTGGTCCTATTACTCCCCCAAATTGTTATCGCTTCGACATTGTTATTTTGTTTTTAAATGAAGATCATGACGGTCAAATGCTTGTATCTTTAGATGCAGAACCAGTGCGATTACAATGTAAAGGAGAAACACAATATTTCACAAAAAATGAAATCGATGCCTTTCTTCGTAGCCTATTGAATTATATGGTTATAATTATATGTGCTATATCATTTGTATTATGTAGTCGTGCTATATGGAGAGCACAACAATTGAAAACGATAACAAATAACTTTTTTGTAACCAATTTTAATAGGCCACTTAGCCCGGAAGATCGATGGAAATTTTTGAATATGTGGTACATTATGATAATTATAAATGATGTTTTGATTATTGTTGGATCTTCAATCAAAGAAAGAATTGAGAGACGAGAATTTACTAGTGATCAGTGGAATGCTTGCAGCCTTTTTCTTGGTACAGGTAATATGCTTGTTTGGTTTGGTGTGTTAAGGTATTTGGGATTTTTTAAAACATACAATGTCGTTATTTTAACGCTACAAAGGGCGGCACCGACAGTCGCTCGGTTTCTACTATGTGCGTTAATAATTTATGCCGGTTTTACATTTTGTGGATGGTTAATATTTGGTCCACTGCATATGAAATTCAGATCTTTATCATCTACTTCGGAATGTTTGTATTCCTTAATTAATGGAGATGATATGTTTGCAACATTTTCAATTATGACTCCTAAATCTGAAATACTGTGGTGGTATAGTAGACTATACCTGTATTCATTCATAAGTTTGCACATTTATGTTATATTAAATTTGTTCATTACGGTAATTAATGATGCATATGAAACAATTAAATTGTATTACAAACAGGGGTTTACAAAAACTGATTTAGAAGAGTTTATTGGTAAACAAACCATAGAAGACGTGTCAAGTGGCATTTTCAGATCTAATTCGGATAGTAGTCTGGGCGGTTTAATGAAAGATCTATGCTGCTGCAAAAGGTTGCAAAAGTCCTACTCGTCACTGGCTAATTCAGATGGGAGTTTATCAAATAGTGCTCAATCTGGTGCAATACCGGTATAATATCTTGTTTTATTTAATGTATTTTATTCATCAATCACGTGATAATGCTGTTTATAATATCATCATGTAAAATGAATGTAAATTGGCGGCTATAAATGCTGTTATCTATGTTTCTAACATATCACTTACTGGGAAGATTGAATAGGATGTATATATGAATATCATTATTTAATCTAATATTTATTCTTATATATTCTTAAGTCAATTATTTTCACCAAACATAATGCAGATATTGGCTAAGTGAAGTTCATGTACCTACTTGTGCCGTATCAAACTGAGTTGATTGGCTAGGGTACTTTGTTGGGTGATTATTTAAAATGTAAAATTGTAATTATTATTGGTTTATTAATAAATATAATTGCACATTTTTAAGATTAATTTATACTTTAAAAAATGGTTATATTCAGCATATGTTAAAACTAATAAGAAAAAACACCCTATTATTTTACTCATAACATATCAATATACCCCAATTATTTAACAAAATAAAATATGCTATTTAAAATAATATATATCTACCTAATTTTTATTATTACCTATATCCGGCTTGCATTTATTTTCTGCATACCTTTTTACTCAATAAAATGTCAGTCACAAAATCAACTTTGAAATGCCAGGCCTTACCGAAATTGTTTTAGCAAGGTACAGCAATCCACAGTTAAATTAAGAATTCTAGTAATTAGTTGGCTTCAATAGTATTTTAAGCAAAAAACTATCCTCTAAGCTGGTTCATAACAATTTGCTTCTTGCTTACTTCATTCCGGGACAATTGATCAAGATAACGTGCTAATGTAAGTACATTATTTGTAGTAGTTTTAAATCCTCTTCTCCGATTTCTCAGTAAATAATAAATGCTGTATTTTTAACGGCAAGACTAGCTCAAAGTTATACCCTTAATTATGAACATAAAGAAGTTCGCGCTAAGTCAGTATATGTGATAAAATATTTAAGATATTGAAATAATTAATAGTTCGCGCCATAGGGCATTAATACTAATATTTGAGTGTAACTAAATGTGAAGAAAGTGTAATGGCTACCGGAATTGCTGTTTTAATATTGTTTAATAATTGAATGTTTTCTTTTTTTGTTACACATTAGATCTTTGCATTCGACAAGACTTGTAAGTACTATTATTTAATCGATTAACAATAGGTGTGTTGACAAGTTTTGTAGAATTATTGTTTAACGTAGCGACTACGCTCTCGGTATATTACCTCTATATTATCAGAAATGAATATTATCTATAATCCTGTTTAATCCAAATATAAAATGTAGTGATATTAGTAATAAGTTAGTAAGTACACAATGAAATATAATTGTAAGTATAATATATAAATATGTATCTTTTTTATGTGCATATGTTCATACGTAATCGCAAAATGTACCTGCATACTGTAGAGGTACCTATCTCATACCATACTCATATTTATGTAAATACAATTTTAAACGATTTTGAATAGATCGATATTGTTTAACAGATGTATAAAATGTATTTTGTAATACAATAATAAATTTTAATATATGTGTATAGTGTTGCTTTTCATTTTACCATATCACATATTTTGTTATTTTCGTCTCTTTGCATTACAATATAAAAATTTACGAGGCGACGCGATGTTCTACAAAATTGTCACTTGCGTCGGCACTTTTGATGTTTTATCTCAAAAAAAATACCTTTGGCGGTGGTGCATTATTTTGACACCAGATCCCCCTAAATTTTCAAATCCTGAACAAAATTTATTCGTTACCTCGGTTTTCAATCGCCGTGGACTATATAACGATATTTAGATTTATTTATACAGGTGTTTCATAACGCAGAATGTAATTTTTCTCGAAAATTTTAAATATAACAGCCTGTATATTTTTACACCATCCGATTCGTTTTTTCACAAGCTTTTCTTTGATACCATATTTGTTGGGGTTAGGCACGACAATTTTTGTTCTTTTTTTTCCAAAAAGAAATGAACTTATGAAAAAAATAAACACTATGGTTGTTGTTGCCTAGTTAATCTCAAAACTTGTCTTGTTCTATTCTTAAAACATTGTCGGAGTTTAGACAAATACACGGGGGACATATTTAAATTAACTTGATTTATTAACACACTTACGGTACTTAAAATCTATTAAATAAGATCAAAATAAAGACCAAAATTAAATCACTCACTATTTACTATCAAAAATGCTTATTAATTAAGTCACTTAATTACTAATGTCTTAGTTTATGTAAACGATTTATTTGTACCGATATTTATATACGTACTAATTCGCTCGTATTTATCTCCACTCGTTATCCGCACTATTCAACTCGTATCGACTGATTGACAGACCAATAACCACGCGTTATTTTATATCTGGCGCCGGGACTACGAGATTGTTCGGGAAACATCTAGGGCGTGCTTCTAGATTCAGGAGAATAATCACGAATCTTCGACCCGGTACTGCTCTCTGTCGTTACTCTTTGGAACCTCGTACGTAGTTCTTTCTTCCGCTACGCTAGCGCCATTCCGGAACGCCCAACGAAACCGCCAGTTTAAAAATTGGCGCTCGTTACATTATAATTATAAGCGTGTACAGAATTACGTAACAAAAATATTTTTTCTAAAGAAGAACTAATTAATATAATTTATATTTTGGGGGAGGCCGACGAAAATTATCTGGTGGAATTTTAAATGAAGTAAAGATCATCCGTACCACCTGTATATCCATCAAGGCTTGAGACCACAGTATTATCGAGATCGTATAGTATCTTGTAATGCATTTTTACAAATAGTACATGGCAATCCAAATTTCCTGGACAAAGTATTATCAAATACAATATAAATAAATAAATAAAACTAGTATAATATTTACTGATGAAGCCATTTAATAGCATAGGGGTGGTAAGTAAACATAATATGTATTATTATGCCAATGAAAATCCGTACTGGGTAAGACAAATTGATTTTCAAAATCAATGACAGTTAAATGTATGGGGAAGATGAATAATTGATTATAACGTTGTTTGCCCTTCCTTTTTTAGCCCGGCTGATGGTCGTCTAGTATCGCTTGCACGCTTGGCTACCACGAACATCCACGGGCGCAGACGTAATAAGAACTCATGGCAGAGCCGATCTCCCTGTAATTGGCGAAAGTTGTTGGTGGATGCGAAGGCATGGATTATTACCATTACTATTAATTTTTACAGGAGTTCTTACCACAACTTCTGGAAAATATTAATCTACAAACGCTAGCGGAAATGTGTGTTACCAACATGATGGCGCACCTGCTCATTTTAAAGAATAAATGTGTTATCTTAACTGATATTACACTGTAAAAAGCTTAGTGCAAAAATTGCATTCCTGCTTTATTAGCGAACTCTGCAGAACTTCGAGCAGTTATCTGCGAACGCATCTAGACAAATTTAAATTTTATTCTATTTAAGTTGAATAATTGATTCCTTTCAAATTAACTTAATTATTTATAATAATATTAACGCATAATTAATCATATTTATATTAATGCTAATATAATACACAAATACACAAAATATATTCTAATGTACAATATGAACATCGTTCATAATTTTAATTTAAGTATAGTATATCACAATATGAGCAATATGTCATTAAATAAATTATATATATATAAATCAATTACACTAAATATTACATACATAAATAAGTATAAGTAAAGACGAAACTTCAGTTTACTGTGATAATGGAGAGAGGTATGTGATAACGTGGTCGACTGATTTGGTAGCCTTATTGGAGCTCATTCCATAGCTCTCATGGCTGTAAGTCAATCACGTTACAACATATCAGTAGGCGATGATGTAGTATAAATTATATCGTTAGAGCAACGCGATTGATGCGTACTGATCTGATAGTTCTAATTTAATTTATTTATTCTATTTTGGGCCAAACGAGAGTGTACCCACAATCTCTCAGTTTGCTTTTTACAGTATCGTATATTGTTCTGAAGTAGGTAATAGCGCTCACAACTACACGGCACATTTATTTCATAAGACAGACGCTTCAATCTTTATCGCTCTTTCCATATAAGATAATTTATGTCCACTAATCATTGATCTAACATAGACTGGATCTCTTCACTAGATTTTCCTTTCGTTTCGGGTAATATGAAGTAAACAAAGAGGCTTCCAATCAAGGATATTACAGAAAATATATAAAATGAGGTATCTTGTCCAATTAAATGTTGAACGTCTAAATAGAACTTTGTAATGAAAAAAGCTAGGAACCAATTAAAGCTACCAGCAAAAGAACTTGCAACACCTTTAATATCAGAGGTAAATATCTCTGATGGTATTATCCATGGTATAGGACCCAAGCCTAAGGAAAAAGCAATAATATACAAAGAGAGTGAGAGCACTGGTAAAAACCCCAGGGAATCTATTGTGTTTTCATCAATATTTGTTCTATCTTGTAGAGTGAAAAACAATCCAAGTAGTGCACAGGACAGACTCATAACTAATGTCGAGCCAATTAATAGCATTCTACGGCCTGCTTTATCAACAACAAGTGAAGATATAAATGTTGCAACCACTTGCATAATTGCAACAATGATTGAAGCTATTTTTGCATCAAAACTTAAATGGGCTTGGTGAAATATGTTGCTGGTGTAAAAAATGATTGCATTGACACCTCCAAACTGTTGAAAAAACATTAATGCTAGGGCTATAGCCATAGCCCTCATTACTTTCTTATTGACTAGAGCAGCAAAATTTAAATTGGTAGTAGTTAGAGAATTTTCTATCACTGCAAGTTCAAGATGTATGTTGTAGTTTGCACCACGTAATTGTTTGAGTGTTGCAACAGCTTTAGTATATTGACTAGTTTTTAAATAGAAAATGGGTGTTTCTGGTTGAAAGGAGAATACTAATACAAAAGCAACAGGAACTAGGGAACACATGATAGTATAATTAATAATAGACAAAATCTTTCCGAAAATATAAGCATACAAAACACCAACAGTGACCATTAACTGAAAATAACTACCCAAAGTACCCCTTATTTCTTTTTGAGAAATTTCACTGATGTATAAAGGTGCAGCAATACTACAGGCTCCAGCAGCGATACCTGTTATGAATCTTCCTAAGTATAACATCGTCAATGAATTTGCCCAGAGTATTAAAGTCCAGCCAATACCAAATGGAATAATTAACAAGATCAATGTGCTTTTTCTACCAATGATATCACATATTCTTCCAGTTATTAAACAGAATATCAAGGCACCAAGTGTTGTAAATGATCCAATCCATCCCATCTGATAATCGTTAACTGATATGTGGTTGTACATGCCTTGTTCTATATCATCTGATATAGGAGACGTCCATCCCAGAACTGCTCCTGCTGATAATGCGCTTAATGTTGCTATAATTGAATATGGTGGTTGCTATCAAACAAAGATATCGATTTGCAATTGTGTTTATTACCTGATATTGTAGCTACATACTGTGGTAACCTATTTGCATTCTCTGACCCTAGTTCTTCTATATCATTCTAAAACAAAAACATTTAGTAATAATAACACAAAGAAATACAAACTCACCACACTGTCATAATTTCTATTAATTACTTCATCTTCGGTATCTAATGGGCTGCCGATTAGAAGTTCTCGATCAGGATTCATCTTATTAGAAATTTTACATAATCATTAGCTTATCAATATTATGCCACAAGGGAATACTGTATGAAAACAATAAATCAACACGTTAACATAATGACGTTTGTTGAAACCTTTGAATCTCGTGTCAAAATGTGAAGCGAAAAGGGAAGCTGCAATATCGGCAACTTGATTTGCATGTTGGTATTACAGTAAATTACCTATAGCTGGCTACACATTGGTTTTAGTTACAGCAATTTTACATAAGATGCCACTTAAATACTTATACCGAAGAAATGTTTGATTTGTGTTCGACATTAGTGAGGCCAACTTAGGGGAAAATCGAAAATCCCTGAAATTTAAGGGAATATTTGGGAACAAGGTATTTTTAAATCGGAAGAAGTACTGCTGTATACGTGGAGGACAAAGGTACCAAATATTTTGGGGATAGCAGCCGATTAAATAAATAACTTCTTTGTTAGATCACTGAGCTTTGGTAATAATTTATTACTTCTTCAGACCGTCGACTACAGACAAAGTAAAGTTGAAATACAAGTGAAAACACAATACATGTTTGTTGAAACTTACACAGGAATTAATTAGAAATTCTCCGCTGCATAACATATTCAAAGAGTTAATGGTCAACGTAAAGAACACTAATGTAATGTTCTTGAGAAGTAATAAATTACAAAAGCTCAGTGATATAACAAAGGAGTTTGTATATCTAGCCGGCTGCTATCCCCAAAATATTTGATACGTTGGTATTTTTAAATTATTAAATCTTTTAGGCGATTTCTTGGTAATTTTATTTTAACGCTAGGGTACTTTTAAATAGCGACTGAAAATTATAATTAAATAAATAAACTAGGCATTCATGAATATCTGGACATCCTTTTTTTTTAGTCAACGACAGTGACAGGTGTTGCATTCATGCAACAAACATTGTCACCCTAAATTTGTGGGAATTTTGTTGAGATCTGAGGGAAATTTTAATTTAATTTAGGGGTAAACTATATTCGGGAATTGGAAACAGTGTTCGATATGCGCTGAGCTCCGCTAGATCGAGCGGCGACCTGAACGCGAGCGCTAGTTCCAGCGCTGGAGCTAGCGGTCGCCATCTTTTTCAGTGAAAAATATTTTCGCTGGAAAAATATGGCGACCACTAGATCATCCAGTGGAAAGTGGGGATAACAGGCAAACATTTAAATATGAAATTTGTAGAGCGTGTAAACTACCTGAAATCGTCAAGTGAACGTGGTTATACTAGCTTTTTTTTTTTGATTAAAGTGATAGATAAGCGAAATGGAAACTACATGAGTCGCAGATAAGTTAATATAAATATTAGGGCTGTTCGAACATGCAGTTCGCGAACGGTTCGTGATCACGTGAACCAATCAGAGAACAGATTGGAGTTCTCGCCAACTGGAATGCGTTATCTGTCTGTCTTCAGGTGGATCCTCATGCATGATCCTCATGCACGCGAATTAGCGAATTTTTTTCGGCGGAACATTTTCTATTGGTAAAAAATATTTAAAAACGAATTGGCGCGAAATTTTTGCGAACATTTTCAGATTTGGCGATGTCGCAGAAATATTTAATATAATTTAACTTTAAGCGAATATTGTCCTGCTGTCTGTATTGCACATTTGGATAGTCTTTTATTTATTCAGGTAATTTCATTATGATTACAGTTGTGGGTTCTGGATTATGGTTATGTTGTCTTATAATAACATACGACTTTTCTCTAATAATCTTTAATGTAGTATTTATTTAATAAGATTAGGTTTATGGTAACGATAAGCTTTATTAAATTACTGTCTTGAATAGAAAAATTTTCGGTGAAATTCGCTTGCATACGAACTGAGAATTTGTTTGCACAAGAAAATATTTCCATCTTAATATTCGCATTTCGCTTTTCGCGAGCATGGGGATCCTTCTTAACTCGGATCAATTTTGGCAGATATATTTTTTTTTTAGAAATGCGCGTTGTATCAAATAGTTTTGTTCTTACCGTTTAAAATGAGTTTAAAAATATAACTGTTCGGTTTGTTTTGTGTGTGTATTTGTTTATCTACGAAATAAAGTCATTTTTTTTCTGTAAGTATATACTGTATATGTTGTGGCCACACGGACACTTAGGGTAAAAAAAAAATGAGAGAGTATTTTTTTTTACCCTAGGTGTCCGTGTAACCCAGATTTTCGTTAACCCGGATCTGCTTTGGTCCCAATTGATCCGAATTGAATGTGTTTATTAAGTCTCTGTAGGATCAGTGTTGTTCTAATGCTTTTAAACAATGTATTGAGATTGGCTAACAGATGGTACTATTTTCCAATAAATTGCACTATTTTATTTAAAACAAGTTTCTGTAATTTGATATGATCTGCCATCATCAGAGAATCAGATTTCTTTGTTACCGCCACCTATTCGCTTACATCAGTGTTGAAAGTGTTTTTTTCTGAATAATTACAAGGAATTAATTAATTGAAAATATTGTACTAAATTCTTCAATGAAGTAATATAGTACTACGTTTTATTCAATTGTACTAAAATAGTACAATAGTGCTCTTCGGAACAACACTGTGTAGGATTTGTATTATCATCTCCTCGATCTGTTCTCGATGAAGTACCCTAAACCTAATTATGTAGGTATGTACAAGCTACGAGCAGTTCGAACGACACCGTTATAGAATTTGAATAGTATTTATTATATAGATATGAATTGTATGACATGAAATTTATAAAACTTGTTGATAATTGAGATAAATTTGTAAGTTAGGTTTCCAAGAAGAGATTCTAAGAAATTAATGGACAGATAATCTGTATAATATTACACCTGTAAATAGAACAATAAGAAAGGGATGTAAAACTTGTTCCAACAGGTAATTATGGTTCCTTTCCGTGTTCTTTTCTTCAAACTTTCAATATTTACTTTCTAATGTATAAATATGATCGCTTTTAATAAATTAAAGTGTTTGTAAAATGTGCTGCTCGCTAATATTTATTGGGAATAATAGAATGGTGATCAAATACCAATTATTGTTTATTTTGTTAGAATTTCTTTTATTTATTTGTTATTCATAAGAGATATACGATTATTTTATGATTCTAACTTCTAATAAAATTATACGCCATAAAACTGCATATCTTTTTAAATAACATTCATTTTGAAATCCAAATAAAGACAACTTCAAGACACTCCGAACTAGGATTTACTTATTTTTATTTATTTATTATTATTATTACCGTGGTGCATAGAAAGCGTCAATTTAAAAGTAACTTAAGTATTAAACAATCAGAAACTGTATTAACAAAATATGGATGAAACTTTAGTTCATCAAAAAATAAACGGCAGATGTGTCGTATAAATCATGAAAACTTAAAAAAATAATGTAATAGAAATGTTCTGTCAACACACAAGAGCTCATAATTTGGTTGATGTTATACTGCCTACTAGTATATCTACCAATAAAACTGATTCTATTCTAAAATTATACGTTATTTTAATGCGTTTTAATTTAAATACTACACATTAGTTTTTAATAAAATTCTTAAGTGCCAAAACGCATTTAAATTTCATACACTTACAGTTTGTTAAATTTTTGTTTATTGCACATGATAAACGGTAAATCTAAACCGTTTATCAAGTGCAATTACCTGCTAGATAACGGTTATATGAAAGCTAAATTTGTCCAGCACTTTATTTGAAAGGTAAGGTAAATATCCATCAGATGCTTGATGATCATATGATTCTCGGTGATCATAACTTACACATGTAAGCAATTACAAAAGAAATATTTGGAAATATTAGGTACATAAAATTCATAAAGTTCATAATAATGGAGTTAAAAAAAGGGGATCTAATTTCACGCCTGATGAAAAAAACATCGTAATAAAAATTTCTAATAAGTATAAGCTTGTTACTGAAAACAAAAAAAAAACACATGGGAAAACTTATAGCTGTTCAAAAATATTTGCAACAAAATCAGAATAAAAAACGTATACATTTGTGTATTTTTTTTTAAAATATTTTCCTACTTCCTTTAAAATATAAATTACTCCACACGTTTGAAAATTCCCGGCAACAGCTTTACAAAATGGCACCTGGATTTGAAGGTCATTCAAAACGGACCATAAAAGAACAAAGGATTTTGGGAGCTTGTCCGTACTCTTATACAGGGTGTATCAAATAAAAAAGTAAATTTTGCTTGGGCGTTAACTACACGACATATAAAGCACAACACTGCGTAGGCTTTCACGGCCGGCGTAACTATAACTAACAGCTTCTTGCGGGTTTCGCCGTGTGTCAAAACTTTCGCTCGACGTTTCGCTGTTCATACTGACAGCTTCTTCAGGATAACTGAACTCAGTTCAGCTTCTTCAGGTCAGCTGTCAGTATGAACAGCGAAACGTCGAGCGAAAGTTTTGACGCACGGCGAAACCCGCAAGAAGCTGTTAGTTATATAAAGCACAAACCCACCGAAACCGGATTTTATCATTAAAGAATAAAAAAAAAGTTAAATTTAGAGCCAAAAATTCTTTAGTCCGGGGCCTGATGCAAGGAAACGTCAAGTTAAGCACCCGCTAAACGTGGTATTATGTATAAATACATTGCACTCATTTAGTATTATTCTTAATGGTATGCCGTAAGTTCATTTAACGTCATTCTAAATAAATAAAGGCCAATCGGCCAGTGTGCCCTTGTAAAAATAGCAAAACTGAGGTATTTTAAAATCTTGTTTTTATAAAATAAACATTCCTTATTTGTTGAGAGCATTCTACGTAAGTCTACAAAGTATTATTTTTAATATCCTGATAAGACGTTCGAGTTTCACCAGATATGCGGCTTAAGTAGTTACAAAAAAACGTAAATATTTTTCTTTTGTTTTGTCGAATCGAGAGTTAGTTGTTAATAAATTGTACCACATGAATCTGAGTTATTTCTTTTGGATTTATTTAATCAAATAACGCAAAATGAATTGCCACACAGAAATAAATGTAGATACCGAAAATTTGCAAACACGACTTTTTACTATGATATCGCCCGAAAATGAATCTATACATTCCCGCGCTTCTGCCGATGCATCAAGCTTCGATTTTCTTTATATGAAATCATGATGGATCGTTTTTTCGAGACGGGAAGAATTTAAATAAAATGTTCGAAGTGGCTTGCACTCCAAGCGGCGATCCCCACAAAACTAACAGCGGTAATGGCTGAATGATAGTGGTATGTGGGGGTATACTTGGGACAGCATTTAGATTGGGCACAGGTGCGGCTCTAGCCCACGGCATTTATAATATATTTTTTTTCTCGTTATGCTTACAGATAGACTTCCTGTGCATTAAGACTTTTTGATTGTATATGATTACAGCTGCTACATATTATTATATTTACCTCTATATCTGATACACCCTGTATAGTGTGGTGTCGATAAGGTCGACGTTTGCTTACGGGGGTCTCGGTTAGAAAGCTCGTAGTTCTACATAATGTATACACATTTTTGTGTATATGAAATTGCCTTTTATACGCACTGCGAACAGTCAATAAGTAGTTTTTTTCATTATTTGTAGTACGGTTGATCGTTGATTACTTGCATTAACTCCTAACAAATTTTAAATGCCTTCGAAATAAATGTCAATTGTATTGTCACAATCAATAATTGCTATGTATACAAAGAATAAAAAAGCCGTTTGTGTAAGCCTCACCAATGTCAAATTTTGTGTTTTAGTTTTCTTCATTTTTATTTGCAAAAAAAAGAGACGGTTTAATGGTATAAACATTACATACATATCATACACATATTTTATCATTTTTTTACCAAATAAATACAGTTATTTAATTAATATATTTCAATGGTAGGTTTAAGCTCATCGCTTATAAATCTTTATGCTCTCCTATTAAATTACTATAAAACGTTAATTAACCAAAACATCAATCATCCGAAATTGCACTTTCAATCAATTATTATAAAATATTCCTTGAAATTCTTTGCAGAGACGTAGTAATATCAATATATTATATGTTTGATTTTCAGAATAATTGGTTATACACACCATCTCCACAGTGAATTAGTTCACATAATTAGTGCCTCGATTATATGATATATTAATTGATATTTTTGTAATTGATTTGCCATATGCGTAGTATGTGTACACGTTTCACGCAACTGAGTATTTTCTTGAATTTAGTTCATCCAATCTCACAACTGCAGCATTATTACTTATTACAAAATATGGTTTTCTTTTGTTGGCAACTATAACTTGCTAGAAACTGCAATGTAGTAACCAATGCCTAAATATGCAATGAAGTTTATTTTTGCATCTTATTTGGGCTTAAAGTTTTTCTCCAACATTCGTTCAGTGAACATTGATTCCCTTTGGTGGCAGTTGTATTTCGATGACCTTGTATGGATTTCCTATGTTGATCCTTGTTGCAAAAATAGCACATTGTGAATACATCCATCATTCATGTTCGGCTAACTAGATATAATCTCACTCTCTATCATGTACAAAATTGAGTTTGACAATGTAAAGTGTAGATAAACTCGCATCAAGATAACGACCTTAAATCGCGTGCATTTGAGTTTTTACATAACACAGAAACACAACTCATGTATAGCCGTACGTCTTTGTATCGTCTCGTAATAAAAGTTTTTGCACAATTAACCATAATATAATAACAATAACCATAAATTAATTTTTTTATTAAATTAAATTTAATAATTTGAAAGGAAGCGCGCTACTAAGGCAAATCGTAATTCGATGTAATGCTTCTGCATCGCTATTGGAGGGACCACTCCTCCAATTAGCCACTCATGGTACTGGTAACTTATTAAACTTAAAATGTCAATTTACATAGAGCGCCAGTGCAGTCATTAAAAGATGTTGATCGTGACGATCGTTGGGAGTAATCGAAAATAATTAAATATTATCTTTGGAGTAATTCTACAGATTCTACTGCTTTTTTGATTAATTTATTGTTATTTTCCTTGTTTATTATCGTATTGTTACTTACTAATAGCAGTAACAGTTTGTTTGTTACCATTCAAATTCCACGCAATGTACTTGCCTACGTTCAGCCCATGTTTAACATCATAGAAAAAAAAGTTTAACATAACAAATAACGTTCATCTACTGACAATTGGCTTTGACAATATACCCACCCACCAAAGCGCTGCACAAGTGCAATTAAAACCGCTTTCAATTGATTTGTCCGATGTCAACTCATAACTCGAGCTAAGAGTTGCCCGGCTAAATGATCCAAATCGTTATAGTTGGTGTTCCCAATGAGTTACGTGATAAATATTTAGACGCACAATTGAGAGTGCCCGCAAATACATCAGCTAGATCACTTGAAGCCGGCAAGTGTATTTAAAAGCGAAACGGTAGGATGAGTTAAATGATTTAAATTATTCGAGTAGAGTTACGCTTTATATATATGCAGTGTAGATATAAAGTGTTGTTTGATTTTTTATTTTTCTGTTCTGTAGTATTGTGTTTGGTGATTTTTTTTCGTAGGCGGTAATGTAATTTTAGTTTTTTAGTGAGATGGGGTTTTATATTTTAACGTTATTTTTTTTCTTGTGAGGATTCATAACATTATAATAAAATTGTATTTTAAGTTTACAATTTTTTTTATTGTCTTCTTCCTTATTTTTTTTTTATATAGAATATTTGTTGTAATAGATTTGTAATTTATAATTTGATTTAATGTTATGATATACGTAATTAAAAAAAAAAAACTACTTACAATTATATTTAGTTTATGTCACGATCATTTTAAAACTTATATAGTTTTAAAACTAAATATTTCGCAATACACTTTAAATGTTATTTTTGTTCATGATTTACGTATTGTATGTGTGTATTTTCAAGAAGAGAATATAAATCTGCGTGGTTAACACGAATAACGTTATTTACACAACATAATTTTGTATTATTATGAATCCTCACAAGTAATAAAATAAAGTTACAAAGTACTATGTTATTTTTATCTTATGTCAATAAAAAGACGTTTTTGCGGTTTTGAATATGTTGGAGAATATTACACCTCTTTGTTTTCTTATATTTTACTATTATAAAACTATTCAATACAATGTAACTATGGCATAAAAGGTGGTATATTTCAAAATTGTTGATATGTTTAATCCATATATTATTACTTATTTAATGCCGTTTATAAAACGTAATCAGCCATTTCAATTTTTGGGGATTTTAAAGTAAGTCAATTTTGCAAACGCCCACTATTAATTTTTAAAAAAGTTTCTCTGAGATTTAAGAATCTCTGGCGCCCTTTTAAATTCATTTTTGCTGAGCTAGCTGGATTGATTTTGTCATTTTTAATTTCTTTAAACTTGTATGCTTGGACAATCAGTTCACAGCATAAATTTATGGCGCCCAACGTAGAGGCACGATATTATTGCAATGCCTTTTTTAATTGTAAATTCTCATGCAGGTTTTGATTTTCAACCAAGACCTTCTGTCTTTTGTTTTTTTTTATGGGATTGCTTCGTCCTTTTGTCATTTTAGTTTCATGCAGTTTTTGAGCATATATTTATGGCAATCCCAACGTGCGGCGCGATATTATTGTAATTGTAATTAGTAAGATTAGGATCCCGTGTTTTGAATTTGTGAGAATTTCTCGTTGCTTTGACAAAGCTGATTTTCGTGTGTTTAAAAACAATTTACATGTACACCGCTGCGAGAATGAAGATGGACAGGACCACGAGGGATCAGGAAGTGGACGTTCCTGGAGACCAGAGTTGGCGGAGCCAAGGAACTCATGGCAGGAAGGAGTCGGTTGTGGCAGGACAAAAGGGAAGGATGGACGAAAAGGAAATTGTGGCAGGACAAAAGGGAAGGATGGACGAAAAGGATATCCAGAGAGATGGAGGAAGCAGGACTAACAATAAGGAAAGTATTAAGAGTATGAATGAACGAAAAGATAAAATCAAATGGGGTTCAGATACTTCTAATGAGGAGAAAGTTGTTGTTAATTTGAGTAAAGAAAGGGAAGATAAAGTTGATGAAAATGTTGATGTTTTGAATAAAGAAAGGGAAGAGAAAGTTGTTGATGATTTAGATAGAGAAAGGGAAGAGGATGATGATAATGTTAATAATTTAGGTAGAGAAGAGGAAAATGATGATGAAAATGTTGATGATGATTTAAGTAGAGAAAAGGAGAATGAAAATGTTGTTGATGATGAAAATGTTGATAATGAAAAGGATGATGAAAAAATGAAATATTGTGATGATAGTTTTAAGTTTGAAATACAAGGTTGCGGAAAAGTTAGAGGTGATGATATACAAGGTAGCGAAAAAGTTGTTGGAGATGTTGGATCCGAAGAGGATGTCGAGGTTGAGGTTTTTGGTGAGTTAGAGGTAGAGAAAGAAGAAGTCAACAATTCCCAAGAAGAATTCCCAGAAGCAGTCAACAATTCCCAAGAAGAATTCCCAGAAGTAATCAACAATTCCCAAGAAGAATTCCCAGAAGTAGTCAACAATTCCCAAGGAGAATTCCCAAAAGTAGTCAACAATTCCCATGAAAAATTCCCCAGAAGTTATCAATTCCCAGAAAGAATCCCCAGATGTCGAAAATCAAAGTGAAATCAATCATGATGAGAAGAATGAAGTTGAAATCAATTCTGATGTGAAGAATGAAGTTGAAATTGAGGAAATTTCGATCCAGAATGTATCCTTACAAAATAAGTTGCCCATTATTGTTATTGGTGCCGAATACTGTCTAAATGAAGTCAAGTCAAACCCTGTCAAATTTAAGAAAAATCCCGTTCCTGAAGCCATGTTGGAGCACAATTTAAAAGAATTTTTCTGTTTTTCGAGTTATCCTTCTGGAATTACAAGCGAGAGGTACATCCATGGAGTGGAGAAGTTCTTCATGATGCAGACCCACCACTGCCACACCGACTGCCACATCGTCTGCCACACCGACTGCTACGCCGATTGCTGTTCGAAACTGCTTTCGATGGATGGTATGATGAACACTTCCACCAGGAGCCAGGGTAGTTTTCATCACCCGGAAGTGACGTTTTCACCCCTGTGTGCGGAGATACGGTATTGTTCGTTTGGTGCGGGAAACTTTAGAATATTAATTTTTCGTGTGCGTACAATTTTTAAGGAGAAACACTATATTTTCTCCGAAACTTTCGTTTTCCCCTTAAGAATTGGGAGATGTGCTGTGACATGTCTCCCCGGTTGTTTGAACTTTATGCTGTTAATTTTCCAAGATCATGTTTTGGCATTGCCGCGCACAAATTCTCACATATGTTTATTTTTACATTTTTGCTTTGAATTTAATAGTTTTGTTGGATGTATTTAATTGTTCAGTTAGTTAGTTTATTTTTCTTTGATTATATGTTTAGCATTAGTTTATCTTGTTTTGGTCCTTCTTATAAGGCGTATTCTTTGATTGATGCGGCTGTCGCAGCGCGCGCAGTCGGTTGTTTGTATATACGCGGTGAGAGGCCTCGTAAGGGCAGAGTCTGAATAGTTGTCACGAAGTAAGTACATGTAAATTTTGAGCTCATTTTCCCCATTTTACGATTTTTCATTTGTTAAGATTTGTTTCGGTTATTATATTAATTTTGATCATTATTCAGACGTCTCCTCTTTTTAATTGGCGTTGTATATGTTTGTGCACAATTTATGTATAAGGCCCGTTAATAATTTTCGTTTTAGAAGCGAGCGCGTTTAGAGTTTAAATTTTCCGTTTTTTTTTGTAGTTATAATTTAATTTTATTTTTATCACCTCGGGGTAGGTGAAGTGAAGCTGTGAGCTTGATTTAAATTTCATTTTTAATTTTGGTTGTTTCTCTACGTTATTTGAATTAATTTGTAGTTTGCTTTGGATTTTTGAAACCACGTGGATTTTTTGTGGTATATGAAATTCCTTCTAGAACGAATTCACCATTTTGTTTGCCAAAGGATTTGCATTGTCCTTTTTAAATGTAAATTCACGAAGGGGTTATTTTAATCCAATACCTTCCGTATTACGGTTTTTTCCCCTATTGTTGTTAATTAAATGTTTTTTTTTTTTTTTTTACAATAAAAGTTAATGATTTTAAATATCATCTTAAATAGTTCTTTTATTTCTGAATCAGCCATTTCAATTTTTGGGGATTTTAAAGTAAGTCAATTTTGCAAACGCCCACTATTAATTTTTAAAAAAGTTTCTCTGAGATTTAAGGATCTCTGGCGCCCTTTTAAATTCATTTTTGCTGAGCTAGCTGGATTGATTTTGTCATTTTTAATTTCTTTAAACTTGTATGCTTGGACAATCAGTTCACAGCAGTATGTATGTTTAAAATTAAATTTAAGGTCTGGCTGATAGTCAAGTGGCTTGCACGTGTGGCTATCAGTGTGGGGTCCGGGGTTCAAATCTCACTCTGGTCAATTACGATAATCGTATTTTTTTCCGGGGTCGTAATGTTGATTAGGAGGAAGATTTGACTCTGCGGGGGCCTGACAAACTAAAACAGTTTAGGCATTATCACCACCCCTTATAAAAAAAGAAAAAAATTAAAGAATTTCAAATGTGCAACTGTGCGCATTTAAATCGCTACAACTTCATTTTTCTTAAACAGGCACTTTTGTGTACATTTTATGTATTGATATAAAAATTATTCTCCATTCTCCCTTCCTCGCGATTGTACATCTAACATTCTTCAGTATATATAGTGCACACTACATACCTACAGTAATGTGATAATATATTTATACCTGTTAAATCGGGTGGTGTAGGGAATTCCTGTCCCGACCCGAGATTTTACTTAGTGAAACGGGTTGAGATTTCCCGCTAAATCCCGATAACTTCTAATATAGATGCCATGCTGATTATAGGATTCTACGTTTCGCAAAATAAACTGTATATATTTAGATACTTAATTTTATATTTGCGTCCCTTATCTATTACGTATTTATATTAATAATTAATACACCCATTAAAGATATTTCTAACAAAGAAAAGGTTTACCGCTTTTCTTTTCTGTTCCCATTCTAAATAAAATACAAAATTAAAATTTTAAGCATTCTCTCCCCCGATTTTTTGTCCCTCTCCACTTTCACCCTTTTCAATGTAAAAAAATATGGTATAAAACATATTTGTACTCTCTCCCGATGTTTCGAAAAAAAAGAATTATTTAAAAAATCATCCCCCTCCCCTTCTCACTCCTCCCAATGTTAAAAAAAATTGTGATTTAAAACATTTTTAATGCGTCCTCTCTCCCAGTGTTTAAAAAAGTGAAAAATATCATTTAAAAACTCATTTCTCTCCCTTTCTCACCCTTTCCAATATTAAAAAGTATATGATTTAGAACATTTTTAATGCGTCCTTTCTCCCGACGCTTTGAAACAAAAATCATTTAAATAAAATTATCCCCCTCTCCCTCTCACCCTTTCTAATGTTAATAAAATATGATTTTAGGGCGTCCTCTCCATTGTGAAAAAAATAATTTTTATCATTTAAAAAAATCATCTCCTTTCCCCTCTCATACCTCCCGATGTCAAAAAAGTCAGAAAAATTATCCTAAATAATTTTATCCTAAAAAAGAATCATTGTCCTTCCTCTCTCACCCCTTCCAATATTAAAAAATAAAAAAATCATTTAGAACACTCTTAATCTCCGTTGATGTTCAAAAATTAGGAAAATCTTAACTTGCATGCTAGAGGTACGAAAAACTCACGGGACACATTTAAATATTGCGATTTCAAGCTATCGGGTATCCCGATTTCCCGAATACCCGATAAGCATCGGTACGGGAAATCCTGTCCTGAAACATAGTCCAATCAAGCGGGATTTTCCGACTCGCCCGAATTAACAGATATAAATATATTACATCCAACAATTTTAAGGTGGAATTTGGTTGCGTCGCTCAATGTCCCTTACCGCGCCCGTTTACTGTGAATGCTATTGTAATAGGCATTGCTTAGCTGCGCACGCAACCAAATTGATCTAAATGATCTAAATACTTACTTTTATTGGAGAGCGTGAATGCTATTTGGAGTTAAAGGCGAGGAGTCGTAAATATACTTGGCGAGTTGTTTATGGTAGGCTTTGAGTTAGGATATAAATACATCATTTAGGAGCACTTGTTCGCCTGGGTTCGTAAAAACACTTGTGCAGCGCTCTGATACTCATCTCACAATCTACCGCAATGAACCTTCAAAATAACTTCCACTAATCTGTCTCCTAATCTGTAGCTCAAAGATTGTACTCTATAGCTTTAAAATAGGATGCACACCAGTCCTACTGCGTTTAGACATGTTGATATTTGCTCTGTGTTTGTTCGTGGTTTTGGAACCAACTGTATTTATAATACGGGAATAAATTTGTAGTTGTCTGGAAGATATTTGTTTTTACTCAATAAAAGCTTGATTTTTTGTCATCAATGGCGTTTAAATAGTGACATTTTTAAAAAACTTATTTAAATAAGTTAAGCAATAGTTTTGTGCTTCACTCTTCCGTCATGTTAGCCAGAAACACTAATCTGATATCCAATGATTGACTTAACCAATATTATAGACAGCGCACTTTCATTTTCAGAAAATTAGTGACAGGCGCAGATCGCATTAAGGGTGCATGGCCAATAGTGGGAATAACATAGGGCAATAACAACCTTTAACATTGTGCCGTTACGTGCTCCATCTAGGGTAAGAAAACATGATTTTGGCACGGATTAAACAATTAACTTAGGGAGGAATGTTGTGGCGGGAGAGGAGAAAGAGAGGAGGGCTATATATATATTCATATTTCTCTTTTTGTATGTTTTCTCTCCTGCTCCAGGTTCCAGTTTGCAATCACGAGTCCTATAAGAACTGGCGTACACACCACCGAATAGTGCCAGCTAGGCAGTATCTAATAACTAAACTATACATTCCCCATACTGTTCTATTATACAATAAAGCATTTAACGCAGTTTTCATCTGTGCTCAATTTTGAGTTATTTTTCTATTCGGTAGTTTTTTTGTAAAATTGCGCAGTAAACTTTGCTTTTACTTATTGTGCCTTTAAGCATATATGCGCAGTATATATGTCTACCTTCAATCTGACTATCTCAGCATTTTGAATTTGCTTCTGCATTCATCATAATTCTTTTTGTGTTCAACAATTTCAATATTTTTCTCGTAACCCAAGCATTTATTTATTGTTTACCATACGTTAGTATCGAACTCATAGTTTCAAGATACCATTGCACCTTCTTATTAATGAATTTTTGGAAATTGTGGCTATGTCCGCCATATTGCTTTGCCATACATTATTACAATTATACCGTCTGAGTAATAGCAACAAACTGTAGTTACCTCTTATATTCTTATACATAAAAATGCAATGTCATTGTAATCTGCGACGGAATCTTTTTGCCTTGCACAGAGATTTACTTTCGTAGAAGTTGACCTTTGTAGATTCCGCCAAAGGATTAAATGTAAAAATAATTTTTGAAAACTGCATATGCCCAGCTGTGGGTAGAACAGAGGAGAGATATCTTTCCTTATGGCTTATTTTCCTAATGTTATTATTTTTTGAGTGGAGCGTAGTTATGAGGTATGACATATGAGCACATTACCATTAGCTTTTAACGCTTCTTTAGTATTTTTTTTGCAGGAGATGTTGAGCAATGTATACGTGATACTAGTTTAAAATAAAATTATTTTCTCAAATGCATGAATATGCGATATATAATAAAAGTAAGATTGTTGCTTTATTAAGATTACAAATAGTTACACTTATTTAAAAATATATAATACATTAAAGTTAATAAATAAATAATAGTTTAATTACTAAAACCAGCGTTGTCAATTCCTGATTTTTGTTTGTTTGTACCATTTAATATATCTTGGATTTCTTCCATTGTCTTGCCTTTAGTTTCAGGAATTACTAGGAATATGAAAACAGTTCCCAGAAGAGATATTACAGAGAATATATAAAAAGTGATATCTCCTCCGATAGCTTCCTTAAGGTCTAAATAAAATCTGGTTACCAAAAATGCTAGAAACCAGTTAAAAGTACCCGCAGCAGAACTGGCAACGGCTTTAATATCTGGAGGGAAGAGCTCCGCGGAGATTAGCCAAGGAATCGGTCCAAAACCTAGTGAAAACACAATGATGAAGATGCATAAAGCAAGAACAGGAAGAAATCCTAGTGAACTCAGAACGTCTTCATCAACAAGCTCCCTCTCTTTTAGAGTAAAGAAAACTCCAAGTAATATTGTAGAAATAGCCATAAAAAAGTCAGAAATTAAAAGAAGAATTTTTCTACCTAATTTATCAATTACCATAGACGAGCAAAAAGTGGCGACGACTTGTACACATCCAATGATAACAGTAGCATATTGACTTTTCAAAGCGATGCCAGATGCATCAAAAATATCTCCAGTATAAAATATCACTGCGTTTATGCCGGACAATTGTTGGAAAAACATAAGAGAAAAACAAATAATTGAAGCTTTTATGGCAGCTTTCGATTTTATAGCTTGTATAAATGGTGTGTTATTACGTTGGTCTTCTTCAATGGCCGATTTTATTTGTGATAATTCAGGCTCGATGTTATATTGTTTACCTCTCAATTTTTGCAAGGAAGCGCGAGCTTCCGCTTCTTTGCCTTTCTTCATGAGATGTACGGGTGTTTCAGGCTGTATAAAGAATACCACACCAAAAATGAGAGGAAATATGGCGCAGCCAACTGAGTGCCACAAAATATTAGCAAACAGTGGGAATAAATAAGCGAACAGTATACCAATTGTCAAGAAAAGCTGGAAGAAGCTGCCTAGACGGCCGCGAATATCGGTCTCCGATATTTCACTTGTATATAAGGGTGCTGATACGCAAAATGCACCTCCAGCAAGACCAGTGAAGAATCTTCCCGCATAGATCATATCTATATTTCCAGCTAGTATAATTAGAAGCCATCCTAAGGTAAACGGCAAGACCAAAAATAACATGGTCCATTTTCTACCGAAGAAATTACAAAGAAATCCCGTGGAAAAGCACATTACTAATGCACCTAGGGTGGCGAGGGATCCTATCCATCCTTGTTGTTCCGTATTTGCTGTAATATCATTATGACCTCCTTCTGTTAAATCACTTCCAATATTCGCCGTCCATCCAAGAACGTTACCAGCAGCAACGGAGCCCAAGCACACTAGAACAAAACTTGTTTTTAGTAGAAGCAGTGTTCATGATGTTACTGATTTGGTTTTTCTATTCTGTTATATATATATATACAGATGTACCATCAAAGTGGGACTTAGATTTTTTTGAACTTCTAGTAGGAATTTGATTTTGAAACTTGCAGTGTAGTCATGTAGTCACCTGTTTAAGGAAAATATTTTTAACTTTATAGCACTTTTGGTATGCAGGGTGTTGATATCAACTTTCTTATTTTAAATGCAATGGTATAATTTTCACCGGTCTTATGTGTTTGCCGAGTCATTTGCAACTAGGTCAAGATTCACTATCCCTAAACTCGACCGTTTTTGAATTATCGTTTCGTTGAATTTCTGACATTTGCACTCTTTCGAATAAAATTAAATAGTTCATGAGATAGCAGATATTTGGTGGTTCTACTAAAGTCGATGTAAATACAAAGTCGTAGCTATAAGGTGTTATAGCAATAATTACTGAATCACATACAGGTTGTTCAAAAACGCTTTTGCAATGTGGATACCTTTAAGCTAACAATTTTTTTTCTTTTAAATGGAACATGGTATTTTTGACTATAGCATTGAATGCAGCGTAATACGTCGATTGATATAATTTTAATACTTTTTTGTGAAGTATTAGCATTTCTTGCATAAAATTACTAAAAATATGCCTAAATTTTAAGTTTCAACCAAATAAAATGAGTTTTTTTTACAAAAGCACTCTGCACATTATTTGCTTAGTCTAAGTATTTATGTTTCAGATGTATAATGTTTACTAGTTTCTTACTAATAGTAATGTCTTTTAGTCATAGAGACCGTATATTAATTATTAGATATTAGTAGGCCATGAGATGTGCTAACATACAAGTGATATCCATTGTTGGTAATTTACCAAATTGCACAGTGATAAACCTATGCAGTATTAACAAGTCATATCTTTTATAGTAAGTCCTAATGCTGTCAACTCCTTCACACACTTTCTTCTAACAATAAGTAAAATATTGTAAATCGAAAGAAATAAGAAAAACATTGAAAGCTACATATACAAATAACATTTAAGACTTATTCTACATTCATGGAGAATATAACAATGATTAGAAACCTATACTTACTTGCAATGAATAAAAACCTCGAAAAATAAAATACAAAAGGAAATTAAAGGAGATACTTTACAGCCATATAATAATTCAAATATTTTTCACTTACTAGATCAGGTATTTTTTCTGGTGCGAAACTAATCTGACATGGTATCTCCGAAAACACTGCAGCTTCTGGGCTCTTTGTATTAAACCAGGTATTAAGCGATACAGACAGATAACGTAAATCAGGAACAAACTGTCCAAAGTCTTCGAAATCTCCAATATAAATGTTCTTTTTTAATTTAGCTTATTTTCGGTGTATTTAATAAGCATGTGAAAATATTAATATGTAAGTTTGCTGTCGGATAATAATTATGGCTTATTAATATTTTATAATAACTATAACCGAGCGCGGTTTCCTCGGTAACACCAAGCTGCCCGAGTGGAAGGCAGAGATTTAATAGGGACAGTACAACGAGCACCTAGCTCAAGTGCCTGGACTATAGGTGCTCACCCTAACTTAATATTTATATATTTTATAATGAACATTGATTCTTTACAATTACATAAAATTTACTAATAATTGGGAGACTTCCAACAATAAATATCGCAGGTATGGAAATCAAACAATGCAATACTGCGTCAATCTGAAAAATAATATACAGAGTGTTTTTTAGGTAAAAATATTTTATTTGCTCAAAAATTGGAAATTAGGCAATAAATGCTAATACTTCAAAAACTAACAAAAATAGGTATATCAAATCCTAATATCAATCGATATAGAATTTTACGCTGCATTCAATGCCGTAGTAAAAAATACCATGTTCCATTTAAAAGAAAAAAGTTTTAAAAGTTTCTCTTGGCCGTATATATACAGAGTGGGCCACCACATTCGCGTCGGTTTATATACGAAAAGTGGTAACATATTTTCAAATTGTTTTGAAATATACAGGGTGACTCAAAGAAAAGTTACACACCAAAGTTGTGAAAAATTAAATGGAACACCCTGTATATTCTGACATTTGATAGTACAGACTAAATAAAGACAAGTTTGTGTAGGTTTCTTATACCTAATTCAACTCGTTTACGAGATAATTAACTATTCTTCAAAATGTAGACAAATATACAGGGAGAGCAAAAACATACTTTTAATTTCCGCTATCTTTAAATGCAAGTAACTTTCTTATTTTAAATGAAACACCCTGTACTTATTACCTTATTTAGATTCTAATTTTAACGGTCTTTAAGATTGTATTAATGCTTCCTAGACCTATCTCTTATGGTTTCTTAGTAATTTAGAATTTTCTATTTCAAATATTAATTACTATCCATTCTTTTTTTCTTTGCCTGAGCCTACTAGGCAAAAGTGTCGCTATTATTCATTATACACAAAAGTCATTTGACAGTAACAGATCTTGTCAGTTACGCATTATTGTTGTTCGTGGTTATTTAATTTAATTATTTACAATGAGAAATTACTCTCAAGCAGAAAGGATTGAAATGATTTTAGTAATTGGAGAATGGGAAGAAAATTGTTTGCTAGCATCAAGGATTTATGCGCAAAAATATCCTAAGAGATGCCGTCCCGATAAGCGTTCTTTAGAAAATTCGCTGCAAATTTCTGAAGTACCGGAAGTGTGTCTTATAAGAAAACAGAACGACAAAACCCGATTACCGGAAATGAAGGAAATAATATTTTGGTTATGGGGTCTCTCGCTGAAAATCCACATACAATCAGCGAAAAATAAATGAAACTACAGGGATAAGCCTGGAGCATCAGAAGAATTATAAAGATGAAAAAATTTTACCCATACCACGTACAACCACATTAAGAACTTTTGAAAGTAGATTATGATCGGCGGCTTGAATTTGGTACATGGGTTCTAGAAAAGTTAGGAGATGACGAAATTTTTGTCGATTATGTGTTATTTTCGGATGAGTGAACTTTTCATAACAACAAGTTAGTTAGTAGGCATAATTTTCATTATTACAGTGACGAGAATCCCAATTTCTTTAGAATAAGGTTCTAATCGTCAATATCGATGGTTTTTTAATCTGACATTGTGGAATAGTTGAAAAGCACGTGATAGGGCCATACTTTTTTAATGGTCTCCTGAATGGTGCCATGTTTCTATAATTTATAAAATATAACTTATAACTTTTGGAAAATATACCTATTAATATTCGACAAAGACTTTGGCTGGAATTAGACGGTGCATATGAGCACTTCGAAATAAGCGTTCTGAAGGAATTAGAGAGGCAGTATCCCAACAGGTGGATAAGCCGCGGAGGTTCACAGAATTGGCCAGCAAGATCTCCAGATCTAACGAGCTCAGATTTTTTTATGGGGACATATTAAAAATATTGTTTATGACATGCCACCAACCACGCCCGACAATATGAAAGAGCGAATAAGAATGGCGTTTCGATCGATACATAACACCAAATGTTTTGAGTAATGTTAAAGACAAGGCCAAAAAAGCCCATTAGTGTGCAGAAACTTTGCAGGGAAAAATTGGGGATGCAACCCAAAAAATACTGCTTTGGATGTAAATTAATAGCAAAATTGCTGAGTTTCAGCCATTGCTTTTAATATTCAACAGAAATCATGTTTCGGCTAACAAGAGAATAATCTAATGAAACTTCGTCAGTTTGTAGACCCCATGAAGTGTTACTCAAGGACACTTTCTGTTGCGGCGGAAACTTCAACTTTAGAGAGTGTAAAACACACTTGAAGTTCGACCAAAATTTCGTTTATCCAAAATAACTTAAACGGTGAAAGATGGAAAAATGTTTCAATAGCATCGTCTATGCAGCTCTTTCGATTGATAGAGCTATTTATATACAGAGTGTTACAATAAGCACGATATGAAATATGTTCTGCTTATTTGATCGAATTTCAGAAATGGGTTATAATCTCTCCATATGGCATCGAGTACTGTATATAGACTGGATTTTATTAAAAAATATACATGATGTTCATAAAATTATGTTTTTTTTTCATATTTCCTTATTCTAATGAGATTCTGTGTATATTGTTGTGTGGTTGCATTGTGTGTTGAAAGCCAGTGTAAAATTATACCAGGTGTTAAATGCGTATATGTGAGCTTTCGAGCTATGTAGAAATAAAAATTAGGCAGAACAAAATGTATACTTTCACTGATTGGTCTTGATACTTTAACTACTTGATTTTTTACTCGTCAAAATAGTATCATCTATTTGTGCTGTTCGTAAGTATACTGAAGAAAATTAATTACATAGTGGCCATAATATCAATAATATCAATTTATCGATATCAATTTATTGATATTATTGCTTATCAGTCAATGCTCAAAAAACGCACGTTGTCACGTTCACAAGAAAAAGAACGCTAGAAGGCTTACAGCCACTAGTGATAGGAGGCGGACGGATTCCATATGTCAAAGAGGCGAAATACCTGGGGGTATGGTTTGATCAAAGACATACAAGGAATTCACATATCCAGAAATTGACCAACAAAGCCACTGTCGCCCTAAGTAGGTGTAGGAGGCTGTGTGGAACGAATTGGGGACTTGGACGCATGCGCCAAGAAGCCTAAAAAGGTTCTTTCGGTAAGCTTCAGCAAAGACACGACTGTGTTCCAAGCTGAGGTTGCTGCAATTCACCACTGTGCCCGAAAAATAGAAAGATGTACCGAGCTAGGTAAAAGTGTCGCTATCTTCTCTGACAGTCAGTCTACACCTAAAGCGATTAGCTCTACAAGCGTGGAGTCTACGCTGATTTGGGACCGTGGAAGCCTCCTAAATGAGGTGGGCACCCAAAGGAAATTATCCTTGGCCTGGGTCCCTAGCCACTCGGGCGTGAGAGGAAATGAAGCGGCGGACGAGCTGGCCAGGCGAGGTTCGTCAAGGTCATTCGTTGGAGCCGACCCCTCTTTCGGCACTAGCAAATCGCAAATTAAAAAGATCCATCAATGAATGGATACATAATCAGTTCAGAGAGTGGTGGCAAAAATCACCGGGACAAAGACAGGAAAAAGCGTTCCTAAAGGAGCAGAGGCCTGAATTCACAAGAGATCTACTGAATAAAGACAGGAAGACTGTCAAAATGATCGTAGGTCTGCTGACTGGTCACTGTAGACTGAATGGGCATATGTACAACATAGGCCTGGCAGATGATGCAACCTGCAGATACTGCCAAGAGGAGGAAGAAACACCAGTTCATGTGCTGTGCCAATGTGAAGGCCTGGCGAGGACAAGGTTTCTAGTATTGAGGGAGGAGAACCCCACAGCCAGTAGCTACACAAAGAAGCCACTTTCAAGATGATAGGCTTAATTAAGAGGGCAAAATTAGAGAGTGTCCTTTAGGAAAAAGGGGGATCACAATAGAGCTGAAAAGGTCGTGGTGAAACAGATCCGTAGGACACCCCAATCCTAATCTAATCTAATCTAATAACTCTAATGAGACGCTCTGTATATATAGGTTGTATTCTATGTTGCAAAATTCTGCAACAGAATCTAATAGTACTCTCTATGTTTTATTCCTATCAGGCTTCAAATGTTAAATCGGAAGCAACATTATCTACTAACTATTAGTGAACTATTTAGAAAATGGTTTACCGATGTGTGCTTATACCGAGTTACTTGTGGAACACCAACAACTTTATTACTAGATTCTTGAGGTGGTTACTGTTCTACGACTTTGCAAACCTTTATACCAGCCGACAAACTAAGAACTCTTCTTACAATTTTCAAGAAAAATCAAGTTTTGCTTGCCAACATTGACCTTAATTTCCACCACAGCAATATGATTACCAAATTGCAATCTTTGGTCCACAACCAACAATCCCGGCCAAGATATCGTAGCCTATTTCTATATTCCTGGTACAAAAGCGGCTACATAGAATCCAGACCAGACAAATTTATCCGTCCAGTGACATATGCGTTTTCGTTCGAAGATGAAGGAATTTTACTCACATGCTCAATATGTGGACAGCCTGCTTTTATAAGATGTACACTTCTAGTGAATATTTGTTCCAACACTTTTTTTTTAGGAGTTTCACTATCATGACGAAGAGTAATACATGAAAAATGTACATACGCATTTTATAAAATTAGGCTGTTTGTGCTTTACATAAAATAAATTTTCAAAATGCAGTTTGTTACTTATGTTATTATTCATACGAAGTGTACATTGATTATATTAAAGTAGATTGTTCTTTCATATAAATAACTATCCACACATTTGCAAAACAATGTGAACTCAATGAACTGATATTATTGCCAATAATTAGTTTTCTCTTGAATACTTACGAGTAGCACGAATACCAATAATGATAGTATTTTATTTTTGTGACAAATAAAAGTTCAAGTCGTAATCTATCGCTACTTTGTATATACAGTGTGTAATGATGTCTAAAGCACCAAGAACAGTCAGTGTAAGTACACATTTTGTCCTGCCTGCCTTCTGTCAGAGCGTAATAGGTATATTTCTACATCCAATCGCGCATACCTCGAAAACTATCACATACAGTAATTTAATGCCTGGTATAAATTTTACACTGGCTTTCAACATCAACTATACAGAATCTCATGAGACTAAAGAATATGAAAAAAAAATCATAATTTTGTGAACACCTCGAATATTTTTTAAATCAGTACTCGATGCCAAACAGAGTGATTATAACTAATTTCTGAAATTCAATCAAATAAGCACAACATATGTCGTTCCGTGCTTATTATAACACCTGTATATAAATAGCTCTATCAGTCGGAAGAGCTGTATCTGACGGTGATGTTCGCCATTACAACTTTTTTTTCTATCTCTCACTGATTAAAAGTTATTTTGGATAAACCAAATTTTTGTCGAATTTCAAGGGCGTTTTACACCCCTAAAGTTGAAGCTCCGCAGCAGTAGAAAGTGTCCTTGAATGACATTCCATAGGGTCTACAAACTGGCGAAGTTTCATTAGAATCCGCGATTTACAGTTCGCGAGATTCCCTTGTAAGCCATCATAAGGTGTAAGAGTGACATAAATTAGAAATTAAAGATCAAATCAAAAAACATCTACAAACACGTTAAAAAATATTATAAACAAATTAATTTAAAATAAACATAAAGGAAAAGAGATTAATCTATCAACTGAATATTACCAAGAAGAGAATTCTGGATAGATTGAACTATTCATTAATTACTCACTATTTTAATTATATTTAACTATAATTGACTCGATAACAAAAATAATTAAAACAAATATCGTGTAATTTAAATAATCGACTAGTCATACGTTTTTTGTTGAAAAGATACCTGATACGGCCGCAATGTATTGGGGCAACTTGGACGACTCCGTGCTCACTAGGCTATTTTGGCTGTCCTTGATGGTCATGGTTTTCTTGAAGCTGGAAGAAACATTTTAATAAATATGGATTATTAGCTTCAAGTAGTTATGATTTAATTGGATAAATTTTATAATTATAGTTATTTTCAATCAGCACATCAATATCAATATGCGCACATTCAATTAACACATCATTTTCTTCTTTATATTCTGAAGGAGGTTACAATTTTTTCTGGTATTATTTATTGCAATAATTGCTAACTCGGAAGTAAAGTGAGTGGATTGTACAGGATTCTATATAGACCATTTTTTGTAATAAAAGGGAAATAAGCCAAAAAACCATTAATAAGAATTTACGAGTCGGTATTCGTGATGCTGATATATTGAGGTGAATCATGGGTCCTAACTAACAGGTTTAAAACAAAAAAGAACGACTTCTGAAGTGAAAATTCTACGGAAAATTGCAGGAGAGACTAGATAAAATTAAAAGTGCAATAATAAGAAGTGAACTAAAAGTGACGAGTCTAACAGAAAAAAAATTGAACAACGGAAACTGAGGTGGTTCGGGTGGTTTCGGAAAATAGAGATTGGGAAAAAGAGAAGAAGAGGAAGGCTAAGAAGAAGATAGAATGACGAAGTGGCAAAAATACTAAAAAAGAAAGGACTAAGCTAAAAAGAAAGAAAAAAATGGAGAAAAATTATTGACTCTACACCGATGATAGAAGAAGTTGCGGATAAGTATAAGTATGTATAAACAAACTGCGCTGATTTAATTAAATGGCGTTATTATTTTTGAGTGTAAATAAAATGAATCGGTTATTTTAAATAATTCATATTTACATATCTATCACATATAAAAGAGGATGTAGTAAACATCAGCATTTGCCTCGTGTATTGGGTGCAGATCGCAGGGATCACTCTCTGCCACCGTAGTACGCAATAAAGGGTATCGTTCTTTCAATGGTCACAGCTCCTATTAGATGTTTATCTGATAAACATACCAGATTTATATGTTATATCCGTACTTGTCAAGCTATTTGTGCTAAATATGTTATGTTACTGGAATGAAATAAGAGAGGCTCTATCTCTGCGACAGTTTCTGTACTACATATAAGTAGTTATCGTATTTGCTGTACTATATAGGCAGAAAACTGTTATAAGAAAGTAAAATGCGATATTTATTTTTATTTCAACGTAAACACCTAGTTAAACAATAAGCTAAGGTTGTTTTGGGTTTACATGAATAACCAAATTATTTGTTTGATTGAATAGAGGTATATTTTCTAATATTATTTAAATCAACAAATAATTTAGTAACTGTAAGCAAATATATGTTAACAAAAATATTTGGTTGAAAACAACAAAATGGGTTTTTCTGTGTAGTTAATTGCAGGCGCTGAAATGTAAGACGCGGAAATGGCAAGGCATAATTCAAAATTATGTAGTTTTTACTAAGCATTAGAAGACAGAATATTAATAATTCCAACAACGATGATAATAATGACGAACTAATGCTTAAGGGAAATATGTAACAGATTTAAGATATAAGATATAATATATAAATATTATGTACGCCCTTCTTCTTGTGCGCTACAGATCTTGGAGGACCTTAGCTTCAGTTTTCCTTTTTTGTTCGTGTGTTTTCCTCATTAGCCATGATTCGCTGCCATATGGCACAATTATTTGTTTATGATCGTCTCGAAAGTTTTAATTTTGGTTTTACTTCTAGTCGTCTTTTTGACGTTATGGTTGCGTGTAGGTGTTCGAATTTGTTAACGTTTTTCGAATGTGTACGCTCTTTCTTTTACATTAAACCTGGCATAATTGTTTGTATGTAATTTATTTTTTCATTGTTTATATGTAGCTCAAATTTGTTTGCTTATATTTTCGAGTTTCTTCAAAGCCTTATCGAGTTTTTTTTTTCTGGATCTTATCAAAAATAAGTCGTTAGCTTCATGGGTGTAACTACACCGAATGTTTCAGCTCATAAATCCCGTCTCATAACTGTTCTATTAATAGACGCTTTTCCATATAATTCTAGTATTCATATTGTCGATTCTTTAACAAGTATTCCCAGTTTTATAAGTTTCTGTTTTACCGACAATATGTTTGAAATTTTAATGGGAAGTTATATATTTGTAAATTTTACATATTTGGATCTAGTATAATGTCCGAAAATGCATGATTTGTCGCTTTTTGTTTCGAGCTGTCAAAATTTTGAATTTTTATTTTTGAATCTATAGTGTAACAAATACATGAAGAATCCTTCCTAATGACACTAAGAAATAACCAATAGCACCACCGCTGATGGTGCAAGCGTCACCGGCAAGACTCTAACAACAATTTCTTCATACAAATTCGATATATATAATATTTTCGTATTTCGCTACTGCATACCACACTCCTTCAATGTAACAATGTATATTTTGACGGTTTCGTTTAATAAGAATTGATTTTTAACAGAATGTTATCGATTAGCTCGCTAAATGTGAGAAGTTCTTGCTAATTCCAACAATGACAAATACTTTCACTATATCGATAGGTTGTATTTCATAAAATAACATAAAAAAGAAGTAGGCCATAGTTTGTATAAAGCAAAAGTTAGTGGTGTGTCCATTAGTTCTCTATCAGACGAGATCTTCGATTAGAACATCTAAATAAGATATTAATAACTTTCTCGATTCGCAATAACGTCATTTTTTTTTACAAAACTAACATGTGCACTTTCTCAAAAGTTCATTGCATATATTTGTGCGGGGAAAAAGTACGAGGAGAGCGAGAGGAAATACGTCGTACAAGGAAATTAATTTTGGCAAAGAAGGGAAGGGCAGTTGATTACACCATGAAAAAACTTCCGTAATGACTTGGCTCCATGTAATTCGTGACTATGTTCCAGTGACGTAATACCATGTCTTGCAAGAAGTGAAGAGTAATCAATTTTTATTTGTGGATAAACGTTGTCTATTTTAAAAGAAAAGTATTTTAAGGAGCGACTTTCTCAATGGACAGTTGCAGATAGGTGTAGTGTGGGGACCATGCAATAGAAGCGTACTCATTCTTGCAGAAGATCTTTAACAAATGGATGTTATTAAAGATTTGGATGTACTTACGTAATATGAAACCCAGTATTTTAGAGGCAGAAGCGTCCAAGTTCGTAATGTGAGGCAGAAACGTAAGACGGGAGTCGAATAGAACACCAAGCTCTTTTATATTATTGATAAGTACAAGAGTTTTGCCATCTAGTACATAAATAAAAACCAAGAAATTTACTTTCCTGGTGTAGCAAACATATATTCACATTTAGTTTTAATTTAAAATCAGAACATCATTGAGCTATTCTATGTAAATTCCGTTGTAGGTGCAGAACATCATCCCATGTTTCAATAGTAGAATAAAACGTTTTGTCGTCAGCGTAGACAAGTAGTGGGCAAGACAATCTGTGCATATAACATCAGTTTGAGATATCTCTGTATATGATTAGAGTATGGATTGCGGATGGCCTCTACCTCCAAACTAGTGAGATAAAGTGGAACAGCATGCATTCGAATCGAATGTATTTCGTCGCAGTCGCTCCCACTCGTCGGCGATTGAGGCCGTTTGAAATTCGCACTCTAATTATGATATTACATAGAAATGCAATCTCAGTGCATATTACTATTACGTGTTCATATATCCAACATAATTGGAATAAGTGGTTAGCATCATGACGTTTTCTTTTTAAAAAATATTGACATGAACATTCTCCGCACGATGAGCTAACCAATACAATACGTTTTATTTTAATAATGTCCATTAAAAAAAAAACTGGAATGCTTTCCAGATAGAAACTGGTTTGGACAGTAACCAAAATTATTGTTGATTGCGGAAAATAAAACAGCAAACTACTAATACAATTTCCAAATTTTAAAAGACAGAGCCAAAACTCAAAAATGGAAAATTTCAATCAATTTATATTTTATAAGACACAGATCGACAAGGGACTATTACGTACAGTTACTGATAGCACTCTTTTAGATTCAAGTATACCTGCATTTCTAGATTTATACAATTTCCTATGTGTAGTATCAATAAAGAAATGAGTCGGAAAATCACCGATAACGGTATTTCGGCTGGTGCAAAATATGAAAAATTAAATCCACAGCCGGCGTCTTTGGATTGCGTTTGCATCAATTATTCAGATTAGTGTGAGAGAGTTGCCTATATATTGTAACACTTTTTGCGTTATTTAGCTTTTAAATATTAGGGTATATGGCATTTGACTTGCGTCCTGGCTGTCCATGTTATTTTCCTCCAGTCTATCCCTGCACTATGACTTCCAATTCGTCACTCCTCATTTTATGTTCTGTCCATTGTAACCTCTTTGCTTTAAAGTATCTTATGATGTTTTCTTCTGCGATGCCATCTTCTATTTCTCTGTTCCTTTTCATTCTTGCTTCCCCAGCTTCTGTTATATTTGGTCTCTTGGTCTCAATATTGCTCAAATTATTTTTCTTTCTATTATTTTTAATCCTTTTCCTCTTTTCGATTTATTGCCATTGTTTCTAAGCTTAACATGCTATAGGATACCTGTTTCCTAAACCATACTATTGGTTTCCTAATTAGCTGTAGCATTCGTCATTTCATATTAGAATTGTATAAACGCACCCAATAACATTTTTTCAACATTTGAATTGATTTGGTCTTGATGTAAATCCATTATAATAAACAACAACTACGTTGCATAAATTTACACTTTATTAATTTTAAATATGACAGCTGTTTCGCCGCACAGCTCTCATTTTAACAATCTATAAAACTAGCTTTACAAAACATTATGCTTTTAAGTGCCTAAAGTTTTTGACTCAACACCAACATATATAAAATATCCAAATGGGTATAACAATTTAAAAAACATAAAATCTAAAAACAATGTAAACATTTTTTTTAAAAAAGAAGAATAGAAAATACCTATATTTATAATCTAATGTCTATATGGGAATAAATTTAACGATGGGGAATGATTAAGATCTATTTTTATCATTAAGTAAATCTTCTGAAAATTTAAGTTTATTAATTTCAACTGCTTCTAATCTAATTTTTTACTCTTATTTTCTACATGAAGAATCTTAAAATTATTATTAAAACTATGGTTTTCTTTAATTAAATGGTTGGAATAAGATGAATCATTATTGTTAGATTTAACACAAATGTGTTTCATTTAACACAACCCTATGTTAATTATTGTGACAACAGCAGCATGCGGTAAAACATGTAATATTTTTGAGGTAAACTTATTGCTGTAAAAATAACCATAAAACCCAAGCAGGTATTAGTACAACAACGTTGCAATAATAACTTGAGTGCACTGTTCATGCACACTACAATCCATTATAAATTTAATCAATCACCCATGCGAATGGCACATTTATACATAGTGTTTACCACTATCGAGTAAATCAGATTTTACAACAATCGGAGTAGCATAAACAACTCAGTAAAGTTTGTATTACATTAACAACTTAAAATTACTACAATAATGGTCAAAAATGCAATCAGTCTTCCTTCGCCGACGGTTAGGAAGGGGTATGGAAGGGAAATTTTGAGGGAAGTTCCTTATTGGTTTAAATAGGACGAATGACGCGTGACGGAAAATATAGTAAAAATCACATGTACCTATAGAATGTATTACAAGTAGGTCATGTTAGAAATGCGTGTCTAAATTGGAACTATAACCAATGATACTTGTACACTTTGATATACCAGAACGTTATGCATTTTTTACTAACGTGTGGTAAAAAATCCGCCAAAAATTAACCATAAAGTTATTGTAATATTTACTGTCTCGTAAGGAACAATTACTGTCTTTTGAATGATAATAATTACATTAATTGTGTTAACATTTACCCCAATCACATTACAATACCTTAATTGTAATTTTAGCAACAGCTTTTTTCTCAGTGCAAATGCTCTGATATGCGTTTTTTGAAAGAACGTCCACTCTGTCCAATGTATGTTTTGTACACGTAGACTTGAAGAAAATAATAACCGAACGATTCAAACCTGAGCAAGCAAGAGAGGAAATATCAGCTCCTGGAATAGAAGGACCCGATATCTTCTGTCTCACTCGCTTCCGCTCGCATCGTTCGGATACTTTTTCTTCAAGTGTACCGCACGTTAATTTTAGGCCGCCGACTTACAAAACGTGTCGTTTTATGTTTATTGATTTCAATGAATTTCCCTAAATTATTATTAGTTTTATATGCAATGTTAATATTTTGTTTCTAAAAAAATTCTAATATTTTGTTTTGCTTATCAAAATAGGTTAATCTTTTGTATTTTTGTTCTTATTATCTTTTGTAATTGGGTATATCTGTTGTATTATTTTGAGTTCGTACTTTTTTCCATATTAACTGGGCTATTATATTAGGATCGTAACCATTATTGGTTGCTATCTGTTTAATGATATTATATTCTTTGTTGAAATCTTCTATATCCATAGATATATTCAATAATCTATGTATCATACTGTGGTATGCTGCTAATTTATGTTGTGTAGCGTTGCGCATCTTCATCTAGAAAGAGCAACATTAATTAGAAATATAATCGATATGGAATCGTCTATCCGATACATAGAAGTTTGATTCTGAAGTCGAAATAATTTAGAATAATTGTTCAAATGTAACATTTTTTTTATAAAACAAAAATTATTACCTATTTGTAAATTGACATTGACATTCTCTATATAATTATAAAAATATTATATTATACATCGCTTGACAATCCATATAATTGACAATATGATTTTATTTTCCATTGCTGTATCCTGAAATTTTCACTGCTACTAATGCCCGTAATTGGATTTTTATTTCTATTTTTTGATAAAAGTTATAGCAAAAATATTAGGTAGGTGCACACAAAAAGAAATCAGAAAAGGCGTTATCCATGTAATAGGGGCTACGAATTATCTAATACAATAGACAAGGGAGACCTAAATACAAAAAAAATTAATGGATAAAGCCAGGGGCGGCTCCTCTTAAAGAGCCAGAGGGCCATTTCCTCGCAATAAAGATTGGGTTCAAAAATATTTATTAATTATATTAATAAAATGTGGTATTATTATAGGATGACATCGCAAATTAATAACTATAGAATTTCAACTCAAATTGAACTACCATTCACATCCTTCTTAGGATAAAAATTACGAGATTGAAATAATACATATAATAAGGTTATTATATAAAGTTATTCTTGAGAAATACACCATAATAGTGTTTTAATTAAAAAAAAAACCATTTGCTTGGGTAAACAAACAAAGAAAATTAAAATTGTGTTTCTCTCTTTCTTTGTAAGAAATACATCGGCTTATTCATAAAATATCCATTATATTTTTATTCCACGATCTTCGTTTAAATAACTCATATGCTCTATGTTGTGTTATGATTTCGTCGATATAAAAACACAAAAACACGTGAACTAAACAAATGACTCATGTACGTGCAATTTAAAAAATCAATGTATGCAATTCTAAAGTAAATACGTTAGTATTTATATTTAGCTAGATAAGTATTCCTGATAAGAACTTAATGTATTTTTCATTTTAAAATGGCATTTAAATTTGTGTACATTAAATTTTTTGTGTCGGTATTATTTTAGTTAGAGCTATTATTACAATCGCGGTTTAAATCTTAGATTAATAATTTTCGGTTTAAATTTCACTGTAAACTTACAATCGATATAAATAAAAAAAAAACTCGATCTTGCCCTATTTAATTCTTAAATCGCGATTGTAATAATGGCTCATAGCAATAAATGATGTAATAAATTAGTACAAGCTGAGCTGAACTGATTTAAAACTTTGTAAAATTAATAAAATGGAGGGGGAGAAGGGGAGGAGGGGAGTTAGCCCCTGATTGGCCCCACCACTCAATATTGTCACGAGCCGCCAGTGGATAAAACTATCCCCGATCTTAATCTAAAAGTGAACAAAACGTCCTACTGGTGTGACCTTTTCACTTATTTACTTGTGTACTGATAATATCTAGTTTATCTCCTTCTGAATTACCTTGTAACACCAAATTACTGAAGCTTAAGTTTTTATATTCGTTAGTTTTAGTGATGTGCCGAAGCTTGATCTGCGAACACGGATCTCAATTTAAATCATAATTAAGTCATAAATATGATTGTAATTTTAGTTAAAAATAGAGTAGGTGTTTGTTTGCATATTCTTTGAAGTTTGATATGTCAAAGGCAGGGCGGAGAAAGTAGTCTATAACTCGCCCAAAATATTTTTTTTTAAGGTGACGAACATTTCTAAACTCGGCTTCGCTTCGTTTGGTAAATTGCTCTCTCACGCAAAAAAATTACTGCCGTCTCTCATTAAACAATATATTATTATCTTGTCTTACTTAATGTTTACATAAAAGTATTTTTGACACCTTCCTAAATAAAATTGAAATTTGATATTAATCACCAATTTTAATCTTACGAGATTAGATATAACGCGAGATTGCAATCATTAATCGAAATGCTTTCACAATTATTTCAATTAGATTATGGTATTTATGGAATTATCTCTGGAAATATCTGTAAATACCATATTTAAAGCGCACTAAATAAGTGGGTAATATTTGTTGTTTGTTGAAGCCCTTATTTTAGTAAACACGGGACGAACAGCAGCGCCTTTGAAATATCCAGGAAAGTTTTGGCTTCATTTAAGAGAAATCGCAAGTAAAAAAACATATTTTATCTAAAACTAGAACTGAAAAATGATGTAATCAATTGTTTGCTTTTTTTTAGCAAAGATATGTCAAATTTTGAAGTATGTTACGAGATTTTCTCCATCTAGTCGACACAATCTAAAAAAAGATCTTTTCAATTCTTATTTGATTGCTTTCTGCAAGTTTTCTGCCGCTTTATCAAAGTAAAATCGCTATACATACACCAAATCATTAAATACGATCGAAATAATGAATTTAGAAACGTATGAGTGCTGGTTTACCTTTGTATGCCGACAAATATCAGCCTTTATAAAATTGTCACGCAACACGGCATCAATAAATATCTAATCATTTATCCATTGATAATTGTTTCACTGTTCTGTTTAAAGTTACGTAGGGGTCACGGTTTTGAGTATATCATTTTGTACGACTCTTCGACAAATGAATTTTATCTTGCTAGATCAGGGTATCACCGTATCACATAGTATTTACTGCCTGTTTGCAGCGAGTTTATACATCGTTTTGACAAATTAACATTTGGGTGTTGAGAAACTGATTGTAGGCTGTGCTGAGCGAACTAGCATCCAAAAATTTTTAAGCTGCTACGCATTTTGATTAATACCTACCAACCAATTCGGTAGTTACTTCTCGTAATCCCTATGTAGCTGAAGTTTTGAGTTACTTTAGATTTTTGATAAACAATCCCCCGATTGTATTTCAATTTCAAAAAAATTAAATAAGAGCAATTATTATATGTCATCAAGAATAAAGATTAGGTAGGCATATGCGATTTTTCATTATTATTACGTATAGTAATACACTTAAAGTAAAAGTCTTTAAAGTATAGAATTATGTCACGATATTATATAGCAGTGCTACTAAGCCTAATTATATTAAGATAATTAAAAAGGAAGTAAACAAATAAGCAATGTTTATTACAAGTATAAATACAACACAAAATTGCCTAAAATTGCAGTGTATACCAGGACAAAACTTTTAGTTTTAAGCAAATAAAACTATTTTTTTTTTTATAGTAAAGATTCTGTATATAATGTTTATGTTTTAGAATCACGAATTTTAAAATTGTTAGGTATTCATACTTAAGGTATTAAATTTATCATTGCCAGATTGCTGTTTGTTAGGATATTTTTTAATTATTGAAACTTGATGTTTATTAGCAAAAAAGCACAGACTGTGTAACTACGGCTTAAGATTACGATTTAATACTGCTCTCCTTTGACGTGAAATACTATAACACTTCGTTGCAAGACGCTATTGTCGTGTTGTTATTGTCATAGGCAAAGTTATTGAATTGTTTCCGTATTTTGGCTGCTATTGGAGACAACCTGAAAATTCGCTTCTTTAAGGACTTATAGTTTTATAGTGAGCACTTTCATTTGTTATCTCTAATAATAATAATAGAAGAATTATTTAAGACATATTTATTATTGTATAATTATCGCATTACTGGTGATCATTGTGCTTCTTACCACACTGTGGATTCCAGGTCCAGTTTTGAGTAATTTGTAAACTACCCGTCTCTGTATATAGTTGAATTAATTTCAATTTGTCCTATCAAACCCAAGTAATTAGATTAATAATAATAAAAAATATTATAATTTAGATACTTAAGACGAACCTGGACGACCTTTTAATGAGATTCTGTGCCAGTACAAGGCTTCCAAGAAGGCTTCCAAGAAGGAAAAATAAAAAAGGGGTCGAGGGCGGCGATTCAGCGGTACTTATTAATATTAAACCATTTTTTTTATTTCTTTCTGATAGCAAATAGCGTCCGAAAGAGGAAAATGCATTTTCTCTTTAATCTCGTCGACCGTGGCAACTATAACTAGGACGGTACCGCACGCGTCGATTGAGTGCGCCACAGAAATGATCAGATCTTTTCAAAACATTAGTTAGTCTGTGATGTAAACTTGAATGTATGAGTAACACTATTTCATATGGTTTTTTGGAAAAATTAAAATTAAAATGCAAATTAATAAGGTACTCTCAGTAATTTTATTTAATTTACTACAGACTACAGAAGAAAGCTAGTAGTAATTCAGAAATAAATAATTATAGCGCTGATAATATAGTCCGTACTATGAATCAATAGAATCAGTGACTTATTTTGTAAATTGAGTAACTACTGTTTTCGGAAAACTGAATTATCTCGAGGTATGCACAAATGTGAAGAGCATTTGTAAACCACGTGATTGCAGGAATAAACCTCAAGCGATAATCAGATCGAAGAGGAAGATAGCTCTTGTCTTTTTAAATGGTAGGAATTGTTTGCTTTCTATACTACATCTGCCCAAATTGAATTGCTAAGATTGTCTAGAGTATTCGTTACATTTCATTGAATGTTATTCTATACCTGTATCTATGATTTTACAATACAACTTCCTACAGAATAACTTATGATAAATGAGTCAGGATGCAACACAGCGTCACAAACACACAAATCCTCACTCAACACACACACACAGACATCGCACACCTGTGGTCAAGTACCTCAAAAGTTTTTTCTCTGGAATTCAAAAATTAAAAAAGTTTTGTCATTGGTGTTCAAATGCACCGTTAAGTCGATTTTGGAAATTGTATTTAATAACAAAATTATAACATTTAAAAATTTATATACATCAAAAATAAAAAAATTAAAACGTTGGCGCAATTTCAAACATTATTTTAAGACAAATACAGTTTCAAATTTAAGAAACGGTCTTACCGTTTCCCAAAAAGCGTAGAATACTTTTCCGATATATTTATCCCTGTCGCACACTTGGACTTCCAGATTCGCCTTAATGTTTTATACATTTTCTTTCTTGACCTTATTTCATTTCATGAAATACTTATTTTGTTTAAATTATAATTTGATACATATTCTTTTATTTCATAATTAAATATTTATTACAATTTAGTACATGTTAATATTCTCTGAGGTATAGCAGCATAAGGAATAATCAAATTAATATGAGAGTCTGAAAAAAGATGTACCTAATAGAAAAGAATTGAGAAAGTTATAATGAAAAGGATAGAATATGATTGAACAATATACACAGGATATATATATACAATATAATATTGTAATTTCCTTTTAGCAAACTCAAAATCAATCCTTTCCATATACAGTGCATTTTTTAACAGTTATATTTGGTTGTTAACTTGATTTTATTTCTGACCAGAAATGTTTATGAGAAGACTACCTAATAACTATCTTTGACTGACGGGTGTATATGGGGCCCTTGAAGATTTATTGGTAGTCTATCAGGCTCTCTATCAGGTGGTTCACCGTGCATGATACCACTATTAATAGTGTGTGATATGTTAGTACATAATATAAGAAACTTTTGTATTAAATTCCTACATTACTATATACTGTATAATGTACAGTCGCGAGCAAATGTTATAGGCACCCTAAATTTTGGGCGAATGTCACAGTAAAAAATGAGAAAACAAAAACTTATAGATAATACATTATAAATATGTAGTATTTTGAGGGATCTTATTAATTTGGGAAAGTGACATCTCGAAGACTTGAAAATATATAAAAAAAAATAATACATTTACAAAAAGTATCTATAAATACTACTGTAACCATAAAGTCGATTATATAAACGTTGAAATATCTGCCACAAAAAAAATCCAAGAAACATGAAACCCATTAATTTTGTCAAAGGTGCCTATAACATTTGTTCGCGATTGTACTGCTATGGGTTAGCGACCCATGTTTGCTGAGTGTATTTTGAGTTGCATATTTTGATTTGCTAAAAACAGCTGTTTCAATTTACCGACAATTTTTCACAATAATGTTTATTTTTGTATAATTTTAGGTAAAGAGTTTATTGTATGATTTAATTAATTAAGTGTTAAGTTTTTTAAATTTTTATTCATTTATTTGTCTTTTGAGCGTTGGCGTATTGTTTGTACAACTGCGTTGTACGTTTTTAAGAGAGGGATTTTTGTAAGAAAAACGATTGTAGAAGTTTGTTCGGGAGTTCCTTGGTCGACTGTTAACGTGAGTAGACGTATTTTTGTAAATCATTGTTGCCTTTTTGTAACCCATTTTGATTTTAGTAAATTTTGTTTCGTTTCTTTAACAATTTTGTCCATCAAGGAATTCATTTTGTAATAATTGTTAATATATTGACGTGTACACGTTGTAGATATAAGATCATTTATTATTTTTGTGCAGGAAGATATATTTTAGTTGTAATTTTCTCATTATAGTTTAAAGAGTTAATTTTTCCGTTTTTCTATTTTGCTGATTCATTTTTATTTTATTAATCACATCGTTTGGGTGAGTAGAATCATTGTGCTTGCATTTAGCTTTTCATTCTTGTTATTTACTAGAAATTGTCCACGCTTAATTTAGTTTGTTTTAATTTGAAACCACGTGGATTGATATTGGTATATTTAGGATTATCTTCCTGAAGAAACAAATCTTTTGGTTTGCATAGGAAATAGCATTGTCCTATTGTATTTTAGAATCAAGTGCAGTTTTTAATTTAGGCCAGAACCTTCAGTTCACGGTTTTTTTTTTCTGCACCTTTGTAATTAAACCCATGTTAAAAAATAAGAATGTTTGTTAATTATCATCTTTGGGTTGAAAATTTTCTTCTTTTATTTTGAACCTTTTCAATTTTTGGGGTAATTAAGAGAGTCTGATTTCATTTACTCACAATTTACTTTTCGTGGTTAGAAGTTTTAATTCGCAAAAAAAAAATGCGTAACTCTGAGGTTAATTGTTCTTTTGCGTTCTTTTAAAATTTTTATCCGTTGAGCTAGCTAATTTTATTTTTCTTTTTCATTTTAAAAATTCATTTTGCAATTTCAATTAATTCAATAAGTACACAGTAAATACTTTGGAAGTTGTGGCTTCAATGTTTTCTCGTTTTCGTAATATTTTGTAACTTGTAACTTTTGTACTTTCTTTTTTATGCGCATAATAATTTTATTTCAAAGGTGAATAGGATTTGAGGGATTGTAGGAGATTTTATATCTGTATGCCTCTTTTGGAGCATGTTTATAATAATATTAGTAATTCAAAATCCTAAACATAATACTATTTAATAACTGGATTATCTATTGCATATTATCTGCCGGCTGCTAACATTAATGAAAGACAGAGAATATAAGTTATCGAGATAAATAGATCGTTTTTCTTTCTTTTTGCCAAGATAATAATATCTGTATCTAATTTTAAAATATTTCGATATGTACATACCTACTATACTGATTGTGACATATGTGATACAATCATAGACAGATACAATAAATTGATTTTCAGTAAACAAGGTATTATTGGTATAAATAAAATTATCCTGGTTCCTCCCTCTACATTGATCACTGTCATTGTTTATTTTACTATCTAAAAGTTTTTTTAATACTCTCATCTGTTGTTTAATAACATATATATTTATCTTTGAACTTCCCATTTAAGCGTAAGAGCGCTCCATTATTGTTGGTAAGTACCTGTATTGGGTTTTATCTGTTTTTCATAAAATATACTAATTGGTAGAATCTCTGGGTACGATATCTCTTTACTCAATCTACTATATGCAGGAATGCGTTTATGAATACATGTTGCATTAATACGCATACTTTTTCGGAAATTGAAGCAAATATTTACGTTTTTCTCATTTGTCATCGATATTGCAGTCAATATGTTAGATAGGATTAACTTTATGCGAAATTATGAGTTTTGTTATATGATCCTTATCACTAAATTTCATGTTAATAAATTCTGTTATCTTATCGCATTTTTTTCTTGTACAAATTCAGGAAATTTGTATGTAATGCATATATAGTTAATTGGTACGTGTGTATTAGAAAATTATGCTTCTTTGTCATTGGGAAAGTTATTAAGTACTCATGTTGACAAAGGATCATTAATATTTAAATAAATTGAGATGATGAACTGACGCTAAACAATCTAATTTGTCAAGTTAGAATAGTTATATAATAGACATAAATATTACTATTAACTGTAGGTGGTGAATTAGGACATTACAGTTTTACTAGACTCTTTTGACCATCTCTCCAGCGATTAGGACAGTGCAGTGCAATACATTCGATTCAAGAAGGGAGATCTATGTCACTAGTTGGGCGATGGGGCGGCGAAAAATCCGCACTACTATTCTTACATTGCATGAATATGTTGTTGTGTAAATCCATTGGTAAAGTTGAATACCTGCAAAATTTAGACCCAACATAACAGCTTACGCGTTTCTAAAAGAGGATATTATAAAGTTGAACTCTTGATAATTGTTTTTTTTTTTTATAATTGTGATCGCATGCACCTTAATGGATCGCGATGAATCACTAATATGCTTCATCGCGATTTAATTTTAATTAAGCAATATTTTAAATTCTTTTAATGAAATTGCCCACAAAAAGGAAGGCTGTGAATTTCAGTTATATTTGTCTGGAGGAGGGAGGGAGAGGGTTATTACACTTCCTCCTGCCTATATATGCGCCCGAGATACAATTTCGTGACCTTCAAATGCAAAGTGAACTTAGGGGCCCTTCAAAACATAATTAATATCTATTCGGATAGAACTTTTTGACATTATTCATTGTTACACTAAAGAATGAAGCGTACAATATATGGTTTAAGAGGAAAAAAAAAGGTTAGAAAGGAAAAGCTGAATTAGCGACAGAAAAGGTGTTTGAAATACAGAACGATATAAATTTTTTTTCATGCAACAAAAGTGTATATTGGACGACAAAATAAGGCAATGCACGACAGAAAAAGACAATGCACGACAGAACAAAATAATGCGCAACAGAATAAGACAATACATGATGGAATTGTTCCAATACAAAATATGTTTTTGTTATGACTTTATTATCCCGACGCAAAAAAAGATAAACTAGCGATAAAAAAATGTGTGAAACGCTAATAAAATGTACAAAACCTTATAAAAATATGTATACGGCAAAAAAAGAATATGCTCGTCAAAATTATTTTTGTTTTATTGCCACTGTTTTTTTTTCTGTCGTGCATTGTCTTGTTCTGACATGCGTGTTTTTTTGACGTTCATTTTCTAGTTTTATCGTGTGAACGCTGACGAAAATAAAATTATAAGTTGTCGTGATTTTATAATATTTTATGAGTGATTTCTTGCCCTGCAAAAGGCCTATTCTGGCTATATTCCCTGAAAAAAAAATATGTCGTTTCTATTCAGTTTTTTATTAAATCATTACAACATAAACTAAAGATATTAATTTATTAGTGTGGTATTTGTTTTAACATCAAAATATTGAAAGAATTATCGGTGGTGTTGGAAGTCAATAAGTACTGCATTAAACTGTATTATAAACAAAACAAGAGAAGAGTTTTATTCACTTTTTTTAATAATTTGTATATGTTGTAATATAGTTTTAGCATTTTTATTACCTTCAACAAAGTTCTCCGTTCAAAGATTTTTATGTTTCAAATATTCTAATCGATAATAGCTGTGTTCGCAGAGGAATCACAAACTAATCAGACGCGATTCTATTGGCTCAAAGAAATCCGAAACAGTTTTCTGATTGATTTCACAGTATATGATTGGCTCTGACTAGTTTGTGATTCCTCTGCGAACACAGCTATTATCAAATGTAACACTCGTTGGTATATAAAGAATCATTCATTGCTTAAATGCAGTAGTCTTCTCACATTTGATTTTATTGATTTATTAATGTGTTTAAAACATGTCTTCGGAATATGTTTTATAAACACGAGGACTTTTCCATAAATTCCTCTAGGTAAATATTTGGTAATTTATAATCATTTCTCTATTCGTTGTAAAATCATACAATATAAAAAACTTAATATGTGATATAAAACACTTACGTATGTAGAAAACTTACTATATTTGATCTTTCGGGAAGAAAACAAAGCTATGTCTCCCCTTATTTTCAGAATTATTGGAGCATATTTCCACAGCACAATAACGTATTATACACTTCTTTTCATTCATTGTAAGAACTTATTTTATACAGACTTTAGAAACAAATAAAAGAAAACCGAATACTATGATGATACAATCTTCCAATGTATTTAATACAATAACTATACAGCATGCACATGTCCTACAGTTATATCATAAACAGTCTGCAAAATAAAAATATATAAAATTCCGTTTATTTAAAAACCTAAACAATAATAACATCACGCCATGCTGAGACGATTCCATTTTCGATACAGAAATCGATATCACGAAATTTTGTTTATGTTCATGTTCTTACTATTATACTGTGATCTTAAATAATCCTCTCATACGGCTTCAATGGAATGTAGGTTGCTTATATTGTTCTACTTTGTACATAGTGGCACGCATAGGTTGATTCATATTAAGTGTGTTCCATTAGTGGTATCTTAAAATATTGAAAATGTGCTTATTAGGAATTTTCTCTAAGATTAATTGTTAATCCCAGGTATCTTATTATAACAAAGCTATGTTATTTACTTTTTAGCGTCATATTTCTCCTAGAAATATCACTGCTAACAGATGTAATCAGAAGATTGACTTTTTGTCACACCGAGAGAAAAAAAAATGGTTGAGTTAACTGTTCACAGACATGTTTCTTTTTAAATACGAGCAATATTTTAACATTTTTACAGTGAAAATGCTGCTTTGATCTCACAAGTATTTTAATATATGTAACTATATTAATATTTTTCTGCATTCATTTAGTGTGTTACATCGATAGCTAAGATTTGGAATTACAAAAAAATATTGAAATAACATTTCTCTTAGCACAGTAGCTTTGGGGAATTGATCTGGTTTACACATAGATCAAAAACCGCGGAATGGGACGTTTCAGCAGCAGGACATTTCAGCGCCGGCCGATTCAGCGCCGCATTATTGAATGGTTAAACTGTAGATAACTTGATTCATTCTTATAAAGAATTTTTCTACCACGTGCATTTGGTTGCAAACTACATTATGTAACATTTATCGAATTTATTGCGATTAGTACCGCCTCTTTTCTGCCTATAAACATAGTTTAGTAAATAAAATTTAAGTAAAATAGTAAGCTCTTATGCAGGTGGCCTCGTGAGCTTCGATGAATAGAATGTTGTTTTAAGGGGGTACTGTAGCTATGTATTTCGCTATGCACGACCTCAGTAAATCAAATTCTGCGCTATTATTTTATCGAATTATGACTTGAAATAAAAAACCATGTGTTCTGTAAAGACGAATAAGGGTACCTACAGACTTCAATTTTATCAAATAAGTTCGGTTGTTTCGAGTAAAATGGTTAAAGTTATCTGTTTTTTAGAAGCATATAACAAATATTTTATACTGAATAATCGAAAATGCCCGGTGTAGGTACCTAAATTGAACAATGCTTAATCTAATGATGTTAAAAAATATATTATATAATCGCTATTAAGCAGAAATGTTTGATCTAAAGCACCAATGTTTTACTAAAAATTCAATACATATTGCATATCTTACATACACTCAGACTGGAGAGTTGCATAGCCCGTCAGCTTGGAATTTACGCATATGTGTAAATTCAAACGTACACTGTTAAAAACCAAATCATGTGTTTAGGCGTAAATACCCGACAGCATTTGCGCCCTAACGTGTGCGTTATAATATATGTAGACTTGCGTAATACTTACATACTTGTATTCTGATTCACCAACTGGACGAGATTCTGTAGGAAGAAACCAACTCATAAAAATTAATAGTGAATTAATTTGGTGTTTGGCTCCACTCTAGGTACATACACTGTTTCGATCGTAATGTTTAATTTGTTTTTCACTTTGGATCATTTGAAGATTAGTTATTATCAGTAGAAAACCTACCGAATAACAAATTGCGTCTTTCATAAATTTGGTTTAAAATGTAGTTTTCCTGTTTGTAGCAAATACTTTAGATATGATCGAGCAATTGTAAGGTATTTCGATAATATATGCAGATTTAACATGAAAATTGTTTCGGGTTCGCCAATTCATTCTCTCTTATAAATGTCACGCCAAATTTAATAATTTCCTATATTTATTAATAAAATAAAATAACAACTAGGTAACTATAAAAGAAAACAGAAACAACTTCTATTGCCAAATTGAAAAAAAATTAATTGAATAAATATAGTACGTAATTTTACAAACACATACAAGATATTAAAGTATGTACCTAGATATAATAATATCACCTATCGTCTTTTATGACTTTCATCTTTGGAAATTGTGGATTTATGACCTCTGGTAGAAAGCATTTGTCAAAGAATTTAATTAGTTGAGTTTCCATTTTTGTTTCCCAGAAATTCGTACAAGAAAACATATCTGAGTGTTGAAACTGTTATGGCTGCAAAGAGATACTTTAAATCAACAATACGTCTTCCAGAAATATCACATTGTTCGACATCTTGTTGCATACTTTGTGATGTGTTAGCTCTTTGAGATGTTTCGTCGTTAGTAGTAGTTTCTTGACCTTTTTCTGGTAATTTATTATTCCTCCTGGGAAGTACTCTTATTTTATTGCGCACCCTTTTCCTGCGCGAAGGTACTTGTAATTTGCATTATTACAACGAATTGTAAGTAACGTGCGATCAATTAGAAAAGTCATTAGGTTTGTACTGTCTTAATTTAAATATGTACGTCCATAATTTGTTAACTTCCGAACTTCGTCGTTCACTTTACTACAGTTGCAAAAGTAAGTTACTATTAAAAATGATTTGTGTTATACAGAAAATTGCCATAATTGTTGGAAATCAAATAAAATTATGTAAATAATAACAAAGACATAATCAACCAGTACTCAAATAACGTTATAATAAAGTAACAATTTATGATACTTACCTCAACAATTTGACAACAGACGTTCAATGAAGGAAAAGAAAGCGCTAGACACTTTTTACTAATTGTTGTTTGTGGACTGTGTGGTTGTTTCAATACACACGCACGCCTTTGTTTCAACACTTATTGATTTAATAACAAAAATAATTTAGAGGTATACACGTTGATGCTAGATGGTCGGACAAGAACTGCTTATATAATATGCTTTAAACTACTAATCCCTTGTGCACTCACCATTTTTCCCTTAGTTTTTTCGACACATTGAAGGAGAGGATGGATTGGATATGTTCCAAATGATTTTTTTTTAACATTGGAAGTAGGAAAGGGGGAGCGGAGGATACTTCTTTTAATGGTGTTTTGTTTCTTTTTTTTAAATATCGAGAGAGGAGCCATTAAAAATGTTTCAAATCATTTTTTTTTAGAAAAAGTGGGAAGGGGAGGGGATTAGTTTTTTAAATGATAATTTTTTTCTTTTTTTCGAAACACCGGAAGAGAGAGGATGCATTAGAAGTGTTTCAAATCATAAAAATTATCCTTAAAAAACCTAATATCCCTTCCCCTCCACCTCTTCCAATATTAAAAAAAAATGATTTGAAACATTTCTAATGCATCCTCTCTCCCGATGTTTCTAAAAAAAAGAAAACAATTTGCATTTAAAAAACCAATCCCCTTCCCTTCTCACCCCTTCCAACACTAAATAAAAAATATGATGACATTTTTAATGTGTCCTCTCCCTAGTTCCAAAAAAATCTCTGCATCATATGTTTAAATCAAATTCAACTGGTATTGCCTGGGGCGTCAAAACGTCCCCGCGTCGAAACGTCCTAGAACGAGGAAAAACACCACATAAAATAATTTTAATTTTCTCTTATCGAGTAATATATTTAATTTATTTGTTTTTCCTCTAGATGTAATCTGAAAAGTTTTTTTATCCTTAAAACAACTTTCTATTCATCGAAGCCCACGACTCCACTTGCAAGATCTCATTATTTTACTTAAGCTAGACTATGTTTATAGGCAGAAAAAAGAGTGGTACCAATCACAATAAATTCAAAAGTGTTACATATGTAGTTTGCAACTAATACACATGGTATAAAAATTCTCCATTAAAATGAATCATCAAGTTATCCATAACTAACACGAAACACCAATAAACTTCTGTCTCACAAATTCTTTAATCTTCAAAACACAATATACATTTCATTAGCTATGCTAACATCATCAGTTGTACGTACAAGTGTATTGTCAGAATACCAAATGTGTAAATATAATAAGTATATCCTAGGTTACAAAATTAATCTTCAGGACTACTATATTCAATAAATTCTAAATATTTATAATTAGGGGTGTTAAATCGGTATTAATTAAGCTATTATATGTTTTTTCATATAAATAGCTTTCCACATATTAAGATTCTTACAATTTGAAGACTTAATTAACTCTAAATCATTAATTGAAAAAGTGTGTCCTGTATTAACAAAATGATACGCCAAAGCGGATTTATCAGCATTATGATTCTTAATATGATATAAATGCTCTTTAAATCTAATCGCCGCATTCCTCTTTGTTTGACCTATATATACTTTATTACAAACACCGCATTTGATCTTATAAATCCCAGAACATTTTTTAAAATCAATAATTTCAATATTAAATTTTAATTTATTTTTTAAAGTATTAGAATTTTGAATTTTTTAAGTTTAGAATAAATAGTTTTTTTATAGTTAGAATATATATATCATGTAGCAGAAATTAATGGTTACAAGAAAAGTGTGGTAGATAAAATCAAAAATAAGTTAGAAAAATATAGACTGTCACTTATTCCAGTAGAAAATAGTGGAGAAAAGGTTTTGCAGATTTAACTTTAATAAATTATGGGCTAACCAGATATTAAACCTGTGTAAAAAATACAATCTTAGTCCGGTTTTTCAAAATTCTAATACTTTAAAAAATAAATTAATATTTAATATTGAAATTATTGATTTTAAAAAATGTTCTGGGATTTATAAGATCAAATGCGGTGTTTGTAATAAAGTATATATAGGTCAAACAAAGAGAAATGCGGAGATTAGAATTAAAGAGCATTTATATCATATTAAGAATCATAATGCTGATAAATCCGCTTTCGCGTATCATTTTATTAATACAGGACACACTTTTTCAATTAATGATTTAGAGTTAATTAAGTCTTCAAATTGTAAGAATCTTAATATGTGGCAAGCTATTTATATGAAAAAACATATTAATAGCTTGCTCGATACTGATTTAACACCTCTTAATTATAAATATTTAGAATTTATTGGATATAGTAGTCCTTGAGATTAATTTTGTAACCTAGGATATACTTATTATATTTACATATTTGGTATTCTGACAATACCCTTGTATGTACACCTGATGATGTTAGCATAGCTAATGAAATGTACATTGTGTTTTGAAGATTAAAGAATTTGTGAGACAGAAGTTTATTGGTAATCCGTGTTAGTTATCAGTATATCTCACAGCGCTCGATTTACCTTCTATTTAATTAAGTTATACATAGTTTAACCATTCAATAACGCGGCGCTAAAATGTCCCGGCGCTGAAATGTCCTGGCGCTGAATCGGCGGCGCTGAAACGGGAGCGCTGAAACGTACTAGACCCCAAAAACCGAAATCGGAACTGGAGCTGGAATCTAAAGTAAGGTGAGAAACGCAATGGTCACCCTTTCTCCCGGAAAGTATACCATGTCCTTTAGGCAGGGGCGTATGCATTATTGTACTGTGCAATTGAAATTAATCAGCGGACCTATAAAAACAAGCAGATCTATGTTGCAACAGAGAGCCAGGTGATATTGAGGGCCTTAGTGAACTCCAAATCATTTTATGCAATGGAATGACAGAGACCGCTCACCACATTCTGGATGAATGCGAAGCTCTGGAAGCAAAAGTATAGGCATTTTTTGGCAACCCAAATATAAACCAATCGGATTACTTCGATCAACCAGCCAGAGACCCGTACAGAATAATACCGGATATTGTAATAGTTAATATAAGTTACCGGGTGAAAGAAATTGGAAAGAAAATACAAAAGATCAAGAGGCTGCAATGTTTCCGTAGACTACATGTCAGACGGCTCTCACTACGAAAAGGCCAAAATCTGTATTGTTAAAGGTATGATGTTTTGTTTTATAAATAATTGTCCAATTTAGAATAATCAGTACATTCTCTTTGACAAGAAATAGATAGGCAAAACGAAGCCAAATAAATGCCGAGCACACAAGCTTTATGAACTTTTTTTCTTTAAGGTATTTTACAAGATAAAATACAGGTGTCACAGAACACACAACAGTCTGAAAGAAAATTTTAAAAACTTACAAAAAGTACACTTAAAAGAACGCAAGGTTGTGTCGGAGAGTAAAAGAGATTCTCGAACATCTGTTGTAATTTGAACAACTATGGCTAAAATTTATTGAGATATTTTATTCAGAATTATGTCAGGTTGTCAGTTTGGTCACTTGATTCCTGAACACTTATATAAATATTCTCGTATGATTTTTATATAATGAAAATGTGGATATTAATTAATAAAATAAGCAAAAAAGATGTAACTCTTTGCTAGTTTAACGTATTATGTACGATATCGTATTGATAAGAAAGGTAGCATGGCTTGAATCAGGAAACATAATATACTTGTTGGTTTCTAACAGAGGTGAGCCAAATGTTGAGTCCAAATTCCCTTTTACCCATTAGCATGATCCCGAAAAGAATCTAGTTATCAGGATGGACCAACGCTAGAGTTGCATCCAGTAATAGTCATGATATCAAGTGAGAGCACGCGGTTGTTTACAGTAATATAAACTAGAATTATTCTGAAGAAAATTTTAATTAGGTTCATTACCTTTAAACCTTTTCGATCGTTACAGTATCCCTTAGATTTTGCACCAGCTAATAAGGGGACACATTTAACACTTACTAAGGAACATTAGGGCACAGTTTAGGCGGTACAAAGGAAATACTCTACACGATCACCAACTCAAATACTTGTAACTCACTGCACAATCTTTTATTCCCTCCAAACTGTGAGTGGGTGATAAGGAAATCTAGAATTTATTCGTTCATGCCTATCCACATTTCATCAATGGTTTGAATTAGTGTATCGACAGATACATAACTTATTGTATTAATAATATAAACAAATAGGAATTTGTGGAACAATAATGTTATATGCATATAGCACATTACTGACATCGTTGATGTCGAGATTGATATCGCTATGCATATATAATATTATTATCATCTTACGTATTTATTTGGGAGTTGTACTTTGAACGCTGAGGGTATATATAATGTGTATTAATTGTACTGATGTGATAAATATTAAAATTGGTCAAAAAATAGGTATATCAGTATTATAAACATTCATCAATAAATAGGAAATAAACAAGTATCTAATCATGTATTTATCCCAATCTGTGTATGTTCTTTAAATCTTGAACCAACGGTTTCTATAATAAAGGATCAATTCTCATTTATTACATTTTGATGTTGTTTTTATCCTCTAGAAGCCTGATAAGTAAAATATGTAATCAATACAGGATAAAGAACATGCTAGCTCATATTAAATTATGAATTAGGCATTATACACTAAGCTAACAAATTTTCATTTGAAATGCCAGGAAACTTAAATCATTTAATGTATCGAGGAAGCTACAATATACACGCGTAAACACCTCAAACGACTGTGTACCTGCTGTGATTTATATAAAATTTCGACACCAGTCAATTGTCATATCAAGGGGGACAACTTTTGATGATGGGCCTGATAATTTAAAATCATTCCTCGGGGCGCAGCAGCCCCCACCCTTAAAATTTGAATAGCGAATATCTCTTTACGGCAACATATATCAAAAAGACATTTTTTTAATCAGTACCTAAGCAAAAAATGCATAATTTGCAACCTGTGTAACAAAATACGTTAGAATGAAATGGATTCCTATGCTCTCCCTTGTGCTCTTCTGCCATTTTGCAAAGCAACCAAGGTAACTCATATTTATTTTTGTCACATTCATTTATCATTTTTAATACCGCTTTTTCTCCACTTTTTTTGCTTCTGTTTTCAGATTAGACACTTATTTTGTACGATATTAGTTTATGTTTGCATTGTTTAGTGGAATGTTCTGTAGCGGAGTTTACTTTTAGTTTAATGGCGAATTCACAATAAATTAATATGATCTATCCAAGAACGTGTGGGATTAGTGGCCTATAAATATTATACCAGTATACATATGGTCAAAGAAATGTTCCACTGGCGCACTATAGATGACACTACCAGCATTTTCTATTGTTGTGTATTTGGGTATTACAACAAGTATTTCCATAAGAGAATACTTGTGGTGCCATCTATAGTACGCCAGTGGAACATTTCTTTGACCATATGTATACTGGTATAATATTTGCCTTCTATTATGATAATGGGAGGTGTGTAAGGTCTATAGTTCCCTTATTCAACGCAAATCATGCAGACCAAAATGTTCGGCATCTACCACAATTAATCCAAAAAATTACGGGAACGAGCTCTGTACATAACAAAAAACATTTTCATCGAATTGTTATTAATGAAGATATCAACGTTGGAGTATTAGATTAGGGCGCAGCGTTTGGAAATGCAACGGCGATACAATCGGCATCTCGTCGGTATCTAAATAAGCCGTTAATCAGTTTGTAGAATACATCAGAAGTTCAGTTTTTTTCCTCTTTAAAAAGACTTTTACATGAATCGATTTTTTTGACAGGAAGTTGGAATTTTACGAATTAATGAGTAAGCGCCTCAACAATAATCGAAACTTTTTGTATAATATCCGTTATTCGGACGAATCATGTTTTTTATTGAATGGTGAAGTAAATCGTCACAACTACTGATATTGGAGTGACACCAACTCCCATTTGACGCGTGAAACATATACATAACGGTCACAAAAACTTAATATATGGGTTGGCATCATTGACGATCATCTCATAGAACCCCATTCATTAACGGGACTTTTAATGGTCAAATGCATTTGAACGTGCTGGACGATACAATCAACCATTTGATGACAGAAGAAATGGAGCAAGATCCAGATTTGTTGAAATATGAGATAGTATTTCAGCAAGGTGGAGTGCCTCTGGTAGTGTAATGTGGACGCTGCCAGAGTACGACAATTTCTGGTTCATTACTTCCGTGATTGTTGGATTGATCGAAAGGAGCCTATAGAATAGCCAGCCAGATCGCCGGATCTTTCATCACTTGATTTTTTCTCCGGGGGCGTCTAAGGTGTATGCCACCCGTTCAGCTTCTTTACAAAAGTTATGCCAAAAAATTGTTAAAAAATGGCAACGACTAACTCCAGAAATGTTGCGAAATATCAGGAGAGCTTTCGAAGCAAGATTATACTATTGTATGGAGGTTAATGGTCATCATTCTGAACATTTAATAGAGTAAAATCCCAACCATTTCATTTTAGTGGAGTTTTATGACACAGGTTGCAAATTATGCCCCTTTTTCCCCCTGATTAAAAAAAAGGTTTTTTGATACTTACATGTTGTCGTAAAGAGAATTAGAATGAATGATCACATGACTATTGTTAGACGCATGATAACATTCGAAGCAGTAATATGGTGGCCAAAGGTCCGGCTGGCGGGAGCGACCAAAATGCATACAAAGGCTACCGTGTCTGTGTGCTACGGATGCGATGGGATCGACCCCTACTGTCTCAGTGGAAGTAAGTCTAAATTTGCCACCGCTACATATTTATATACAAAGAACTGCGGAGTCCACAATATATAGGTCAATCACCGATATAAATCGCATGGCAGTGAGCAGCAAAAACTATTTGACTTAAGGAGGCATCCCTTATGGGGATGCCAAGTGATGTCAGCGTTCAGAAATTCAATCTAAGTGGAAAGTATCAGATTATAATACCAGGTAAGTAGGACTGGCAAAAAAGCACTTCAGTAAGAGCAAACTCGAATTGGTACACAGACGGCTTTAAAATTAACTGTGGCGTAAGGGTTGGAATATATGGAGAAAAGCCCAAAAAGCCCCTTCGGTATTCAGCAATTCTTGCTACAATTTCTTTCAATATTGTGTCAGAGAAATGGAAAAATGGATCGAGTTATGTAAAAGCGTCGCTATTTTCTCTAATAGTCAGTCGACACTTACAACAGTTCCGTAAGTATTAACTCTAATCTGGTTTGGAACCGTGCAAGTGCCCTAAGTGAGTTTGATGCCCAAAGGAAACTAGCATTGACTACGATTCCCAGTTACTGGAGCGTGAAGGGAAATGGGGCGGCAGACGATCTGACCAAGTGAGGTTCGTCAAAATCATTCTCTGGACTTGGACCTTCCTTGACATTACCAAATTGCAAATTAGAAAGTCTGTCAATGAATGGATAGAAAATGAGCCCAGCGAGTGGTGGCCAAGATCACCAGGACAGAGAAGAGTTCCTAAAGGCACGGAGGCCCTGAGTTTAGTAAAGACCTACCAAGTAAACATAGGAAAGCTGACAGAATGATAATAGGTCTGCTACTGTAGACTAAATAGGCATATGCATAACATAGGTCTGGCAGATGATATGTAAACTTTCGCAAAACCAGAAAGGAACATCAGTTCACATCAGGGGATCATAATAGATCTAAAATCCACAGGGAAATAGGTCTGTCTGGCTATCCCAATCATAATCTGATATATCGTAAGTTTTTTATATTGAACGACTTCAGTGAGTATCTAGATATCCATCCTGGATTAAATATCAAAGAGTTATGTAGTAGTTTGCAATTTTATTGAAATACTCATACATGGCCCGAAATTACTAGTAATGACGTATTGCGTCTGCTAACGTAAATGATGTATACCCACACCATCATACTTTCTTTTAAATTTTTCGCCAAATATCGAAAGTGACGCCAAGCTTTTATACGTAGCTGCGTTTCTGAAGCTATCCTATATTACTAGTATTATGTTACTTGTATTCTTTAGTTGTGATTTTTTTTTAGTGCTCAAGACGTAGGTTTAACGACGGTATAGAGATCGTAACTTAGTTAACAGCGAGTTAGGTTTCGTTGAACACTAACAAAGTTTTTAAAAATTGACTTTATTTACTTAAATTACACTTTATGTTTTTTATAATGTTTTGTTCACAATTTGGAAACGTTGCTAGGTTTGCACTGAACAGTGAGCCTGTGAGGTGAATCCTAACTGAAGACTAGGAGATCTCTGTTGGTGTGAAGCCGGTGAAGGATCAGAACCAACATACTTGCTGTTGTTACTCGTAAAGTGCTTTCACATGTTTTTGTGTAGAAATCTTGCTATCCATGTCGTACATTCCCTATTATTCACTTTTTACGATCGAATTCTACAGCTATGAGAAGTGTATAAAAATGTTTGTTAAAACTTTTAATTAATACAAAAATATTATTTTTCCAAAAATGTGATACTATTCTTGATAAAACAATTATTAAAACCGATTTTTTCAATGTACGTGTAAAGAATTTTAACGAATATAATCCAAATCTGATTCTGTGTGAGTTAATAATACAAGAAGTAAATCAAACAAAAGATGTAGTTTCTCACAAAAAATCTTTAATATCACAGAAGCGACCGGTTTCGTTCTAATTGAACATCATCAGGCCAGAATTTTAAATCAGTTTAAGGATAGTCAAACTTTAAAATTAGAGTGTACAATCGCTGACATTATTATTTAGCACTCAAACGATTGGCTCGACACTTTGATGATGCTAAATATTAATGTCGGTGACTGTACATAATAAATTATTGAACTTGTATGAAGCTTATAAAACACAAACATTCGATATTGAATAAAACACATTAAAAGTGTAAAACAAACTAATTGCACTTTAAACTACACACTTCGGACCTAAAATGATTCTGGAAAAACTTGATTATTCTTAAATTGATTTAAAATTCTAGTCTGATAATGTTCGATTAGAACGAAACCGGTGGCTTCTGTGTTATTAAAGAATTCTTGCAAGGAACTAGACCTTTTGTTTGATTTATTTCCTGCAATTTTAACGAACTTTAAAATCACTGTATATGTAGAATTAAGGTACGAACGGTGGCAATAGTCGGCTGAGCTCGGGAATTCGAATGATTGACGTTTCAGGTAATTGACGTCAATGGACGTTCTACTGTATTTATATCACTGTAATTTGCGTGGAATGTATCAGGCGATCTGCACAACTATCACCATATAATGCTACAGGCAAGAAAAAAGTAGAAAGTTTTGTAGGTAGTGCCAGCTTTTATGTTTTTATTTATGTATGCTAATTTTCTAGTTTCTCGTATTTGCACTATTCAAGATTGAGCAGATTCAAAGTAAATATGTATCTTTATATATAAGTAGGACCAACTGTTTCGTGAATATGCCGTGACCGGCATAATCATTGCAACATATGGGAATTTTTTTATTATTAAAATATACTAAAACTTCTTTTGGGGGATAGGTTGTGCATGTCTAGGAAACCCAAAATTAATTTTGACACGTGACCACTAGTAAGGCAGTAAATTTAAAAAATATGTCATGAGTCTGCAAAAAGTGAGGTTGGATGACATGACATCCTAAAAAGTTATTTGAAAAAGTTCCTTAGAATTCAATTCTGAGGCTGTATGCAAATTTTTATAAACATTTAAAAAAATAAAAACACGATTTTTCCAAATATTGTTTAATTGAACTACATATTTTCATTTTTTTTTCGTTTTTAGCAGCTCAACTGCAGTAAATACAGCGAAAATTGAAAAATACTTCTCTAATATCACATTTGTTGTTGTAAGGGACTGTATCTAGTGGTAATAAATAAAATTTTACAAACATTTTTTCTAAATCACTTAGGAAGCATTACTTTTATTGATCTCCCAACTTGTGTTTGCTGATTCAATTGTACATAACTTGCAGAATTAACCATGTCTTCTGTAACGGATTTTATTCATCTGAATTTCAATTGACGAATGGTGTTCCACAAAGCTCCACCTTGGACCATTCAATATATTTTTATTAACGAACTTTTTGAATAAGTGAATTGTCCCGTTTTGACGTACGCTGATGTCAACTTTGTATTTGGTCTTGGTGATGTAAATTAGTGCTGTAAATATTCGGATGATTTCAATAATTCGAATACCCGAATCGGAAGGTCATGATATTCGGGACAATATTCCAATTCCATATTCCATGAAACATACTCGGTTTAATGTTGCATATCAATAGTCTAGACTATCGATAGTTGACTATCGATAAATAAAAAAACACACAAATAATAAATAACAAGAAACAAAATACAATGTAATTCTGAGGACATGTTATTTCTCTACTGAAATAACATGTCCTCGAAATGTGGGCACTATCGATAGTTATCGATAGTACTATCGATAACTGTCGAGTCGTTGGTCCGACTATCGATAACTTTCGATAGTTGGTCCGACTATCGATAGTACTATCGATAGTTGAAAATATCGATAGTGCCCACCACTAGTTGGGTTACGTTAGGACCCCCGTCCCTACCAAAGCAAATGCTTTCCAAGATCTGAGCACACGTGCCTTGACTTGCGTTGGAAACAACTGGAAGTAGAGCCGGTCAGATGTGTTTGCTTACAAGGGCCGCATTCGCCTCGCGCTATGCAGAACATTTAGCCATGGTATATCTTCAAGGCAGTGAAATCAATTCCTCTGATTCGTGTGTCTAGTATTTACTATCAGTGTTAGTAGAGTCTTGATGCGAGATATTATAATTCTCCGTTAACGTTTTACGCATTGTAATATAATGTCGAGCGTAGAAAATCTCAGAAAATGACCATTGTTTTATAATGTAGAAAAGCATATCGGTGAATTCTAGGATTTACATTATGGTGGTGCAAAAATAGTTTGTACCAGTGTGTGATAAACAGTTATTGTGCTGGTACAAATCGGTCTACACATTGGTGATGGTGCATCTGATCAGTTATGCATCTATAAAGATTATTGTAATTATGCGTGTGTTATATCCGCAGATGTTGAACGGTCTTTTTCATACTATAAGCATGTTTTATCATAGTGACGAAAGTGGTTTGGTGAGAAAAATCTTGAAACGCTTAATGCTATAAACTTTTCAGCAATTCTATACCATTTCTGCTACTTAAATAAGATAAGAGGCTTGTATATAATATTTATAGTTGAATAAATAAATAAATTTGCTCTTGTGTTAAACGTTAATGTCACATATTCGAAACTTAGCACTGACCTAGCGCGCAGACGAAAGTTGATCACTCTAATAATACTATGAAGTGTAAAAATATAGTTGCTGCTTGATTTTCTTTAATAGTATTTTAATTTTCTTTCAATATGTTTTCTGGTTCGATTATACTTGGTAGAAATAACACAATAAGAAACTTGCAAACCGCTTCTACAGTTCTAACTGCTCTTTTTCATTTGCTGGAAGATTTATATTATTTCAATTATAATAACAACCGTTTGCATTATCTTTAATTTTGAATTATATCAATACTAGTATTTTGAATTACATTTTCATTTTAATTATTTAAATTTTAATAACAGAAGTTGTTTACTCAGGTATATAAACAATTTACAAACATCCTTTATGAGTAGTATCGATCTTTATCAATTATAACAACATGCAACGTTTCAACACTAACTTGTGTCTTTATCAAGCTAAAAATATAAAAAAAATGATTATGACATTGAGTAAACCTAAAATTAAAAACCTGCGAATAGTTAAAATAACAATAAGATCTCGTAAATAAGTATAGTGCACGGACGTATTTATATTAATGCCTTTAAACTGTATTATAAATTATAATTTCACAATAAACGCAAGTGAATACGTAAAGATCTTGTAATATATCTTCTAATCTAATTTGAGGTTTACTCAATGACATAATCATTTTTTTATATTTTTTAGCTTAATACAGACATAAGTTAGTGTTGAAATGTTGATTAATTAATAAAAAGATCGATACTGCTCGTTAAGATTGTCATTTCTCCATCTATTGATTTTTTTGAGCGTTACTACTTCACAATTTATAAACATTTTAAAATTGTGTAAAATACTAAAACGTTAAAAATGCAATGATATTAAAAATTAAATTTTTAACATCAACTTTTTGTAATAATAGCAACACATGTTGAGAGAATACGAATATCTACTTTTAACAAAATAAAAACATCTTTTTGTTTTCAATATTTGCAAAGTGCGAAATAAACTCGATGATACAAAGACTAGTAAAAGTTTAGAATAATGCTGCATAAATTTTGGGTAGTTTAGCGATCTCTGCGGTTTTATTATGGTTTTGTCTTCTTCATAGAAGTGATTTCTAAAATGTTTGGAGTGTAGTATTTTTTTCATTAGCTACGATTTTTGTCTTAATTAAAATTAAATTTATTTTCACCTTATAATTATAGCTGATAATTTAGTTTATGAGTCAGTTTTTTGGACTTGTTAATTTGAAGTCTAAATGCATTTGTTTTTAAATTAAATGGTAATCAGCATTATAATTTGGGCATTTCCCTGAAGATATTGTTTTGTTGTGCCATAATGGGGATGTAATATTATTATTTGTGTGGACGGTATTGTCAAAATGTAAGTTCACGTTATTTTTTATCTCTAAAAAAATGTATTTTAGAATGATAGCTATTAAATTTTGCTAAGGTAAATTGAGTAAACACATATCCTTTTTTTTAAAAAAATGTTTAAAGTTTAAATCAAATATAAGATTTTCAAGTTTTGCAATCGAACTTGATATTGGTGATCCCATTGCCTAATCTGTTTACAGAATTCCTCTTTGTATTGAAAATTATGTATTTTTATTGTATTTAAAGCCGGGTCCAGACGGGAGCAATCAGCACACAAAAACAAGGTCAGTACGCACAAATTTTCAAGTATGAACGGCATATTAACGCGAACGCACATAAACACACTAAGCCAACAGCTGTCGGTTTTTTGGTACCTGTGCGTGCTCACCGTGTTTGTGTGTGCTCATTGCCCTCGTCTGGACCCGGCTTAAGGATTCGATTTGATTAAATAATTTTTTTAAGTAGTAATTAGGTATTACTTTTTGTTACTTTAGAGATAGAGTTGCTAACAACTTTGAAAGTCCTTTTTATAAACTGCTAGTTTTTAGCAATAAAATTATAATGTTTAGGTCATTTCCTAGTAAAGTTTTTTTTGTCGTAGTTCATTCGAAACATTACCTTATTTAATCAAATAAATAATTAAAAGATTGCGTAATGGAGAATACTTTAATAATAATAAACAACAAATAGGTACAGTATAAAAAACAACATCTTAAAAATTATATTTTGAATTTATAGCAGGTATTTTAATTAGACGCACTAAACCGAAATTAAAAAAAAATGTTTTCATTTAAGCACTTGGAATATTTGTCGTATTACATGTACATTAGACGATTTTACATTAGTAATAATATTAATTTTTCATTTCACAAATACAATGTTTTATAAATCATTTTGCTGTTATCTTAGGAATTTGTCTGTTTTAATTTTAAAGTATTTTTTTATCTATAGCTATAGAAATGTGGGGTATTTAAAAGCGATTATACACAAATTGAAATTGGATGTAATACAAATTATGTGAAAAGATATATTTACTGCAAACTACTACACGAAGTGATGATCACTGTTAGTGGAAACATATTTTCGTATGGCTGAAAAAAATTATCTGATTAATGAACGAGGGATTTTTAATAATATCTTTGCATTCTGTTATTGAATATGATTCATCTCTTAGATTAAATACTATATCTCTGATATAGCCAATATTTTTACAATAAAAAAACTGGCTTCAAACCAAGTGCCTCACCTTGTTGTAACTGGCGTAGGTCGCAAAGGCAAATCCGGAAATTATATAATATTTCGACAACAATATTTATAGCGCCTAAAATATCAGTTATTTCGCCTGCAGATATTCAAATAAAGTTGTTAGAAATGTTAGATTTTATAGGAGCCATTACTTCGATGTGGCGCTGAGATAAATATATTTGTCATGGTCCATTGGTTTCATGAGGGATATGCCTATTGGTGTATTTATTTAAAGATTTATGCAAAACAGAATTTTGCAATTTAGAGCAAAGGCATGTTAACTGTAACAAATACTTCACATAATTTTGAGTAGAAGGTATCCTCATTGCCAGACTGTTTTTGTTGGTGCATTTTTCTCTGGACCTATTGTACCAATTGTTATTAATAACGAAACATAAGCTAAAGACACCAACGTAGTGTGTTGATTGTTATGATCTCATTGATCGGCCAAATGATACTGATGACCGATCTTATGCGCGTGCAGTTTATATTCAGCCGTACGCCTGAGATGTGACGTCAAATTATGTTTCCACTAACAGTGGTGATGACAGAATCTGATATTTATTAATTTTGAATGAAAACTTCAATATTACATATTTCTGTTCCCCAAACTATGGATATTTGTTTGTCTTATATTAGTTGCTGTTATTATGATAACGTGTGATAATAATACTTGATATTTTAAAAATATTGGGACAGACGAAATACTAAAGAGAAAATAACTGTAAGTCTATTCAAAAATACAGCGCATAACATGGTATGTAAGCGGTATTTAAATATTTAATTCCACAGGTAACTAATATTACTTTAATTACTATTAAGATTAGTTTTATTTTCTCATTAGATGAATTGTTAAAAACAAATCAACAGGTTTCAAAGTAAATCTTCTAGTCAATAAGCGAAAAGTTTTATTTTATTTCTAGCACGTATTTTTCTTTAGATTTAATCTCAAAGAATTTTTAAACCTTAAAAAAACACTATCATTTTCAAGCGCACGTGGCCGTCTGCATAAGAACCCACTACTACACTTAAATTTTATTGGCTAGAATATGTGTATAGACAAAAAAGGTGGCCGAATTGAATATTTTCAGAAAATATCAGTTTGCAACCAAATATACACGGTACGAAAATTCTCCATAAGAATGAACTATCAATTTATCTATAGTTGGTTTACGGCTCAATAATTTATTACGCCTCTCAACAGATTCCTATAGAGTCTATTCAACGTCAATTTCTGAAATTTCTATCTTTAAAATTATATGGAACTTATCCGGATTGGTTTATTTCTTATAAAAAGCTACTAAATCTACATCATATGTATCCACTTACCTATCGATGTAATGTTAGTGCTCATTATTTGCACAATCTCATTAATAATAAAATTGATCCTCCAACCTCCACCTTTATTGTCAGCTACATATAACTTTCACCTTTACATTTGTCTCGTCACATTTAGCATGCCAACACCAAGAACTAATCTATTACTTAAAGCACCACTTCGCCACATGATACGGAGTGCGGACGTCTACTATGAAGATACTACTACAGAATAACACTTTTTTTCTCTTTATTTTTATCTTTTCCTTATAACATGTATTTATTTTTTTATATATGTATTATATATATTCACATAATATATATTTTATCCTGTTAGGGGGAGAGGGGTACCTGTTGGGCAAATAAATGTCTAACAAATTAACTTGTTAACTTCTTACTGTAAAAAACTCGCAGTCTTTGCAAATAAATGTTTGTTATTATTATTTATAATTTTAAGTAGGTATATTTTCAGTTCTGTAAAGACACAGATACAAAATTCAAAACATTGAATGTTAACATATGTAGCTGAATATAATTGATAAGTAGTTTCTCAGAAAACCACAAATTATTTCCATGGAAAAGTTTTGCAAAAATCAGTCAATCTTAATCTGTCAAATATCTTTTAAAAACTGTCAAGTCAGCGTCGTTGTTCAAAAAGTGTTCAATAATAGTAAATAAAACTAATTTAGTATCATAAATATTTATTATAAACATTTCTCTACAATATGTCGAATGATATCACAGATAATGATACTCTATCGTGCATACCACCTGAAATTCGTAAAGCAGCACATGCCACTGTTCGGGATTTATTGCCAGAGAAATCGCGAGAAAGATATAATAAAACTTATAATGAGTTTAAGCAATGGTATAATACTTAAAAAAATTACAAAAGTTACTCAAAATGTAATGCTAGTTTATTTCGAAGAGAAGTCAAAACTTCATCATTTATTCAATGATTAAAGCGACAATGAATCTGACTGATAATATTGACATATCAAAATATCCAAGATTATTGTCATTTTTAAAACGACAAAATGTGGTTTATAAACCTAAAAAGTCTGCAGTGCTTGACATTACTCAAGTAAATAATTTTCTAAAATATGCCAAGATGAATAATTTATAGTCATAAATGTAAATAGATGCCAATCATATATTTAAAATAAATACTCACTAAATTTTTTATATAAACTACTTTTACATGATGTAATTATAGGCTGCTTTAATCGTGGGCCTTGCGGGTGCTTGTAGAACTGACGAATTAACAAGAATGACTGTCTCTGACGTAGATAACAGGGGTGATATTATTGTGGTAAATATTGCTGAAACAAAAACTGGAGTTTCAAGAAATTTTGTACTGGTGGAACCACACTGGATTGCAAATACCCGGAAATATCTACAAATGAGACCTGCAGGTCTTTAAATTTAGAACCTCTGCCACTGCACTTGCTCCACAAGGCGGTAGCGTGAAGTGTTATAGTCAAATAAAATAAATGAAATTATGAAGCATTACATCTTATATGTTTAAAAAAAAAAAAGATTTTTTTTTCTTCTATGTGCCTTAAATATTTTGAATTGGTTATAGCCAACCGGCTTCAGCAAACCAATTTACGTTATCTAGGGTTCAAACTTAACTAAAAAAAAATAGTCTTTATATATTGAAGATATTGTGTTTACATTGAAAAATTTAATATTGACAATAGAATTCCTTTTTCAGATGTAAATGTGTTTTATTTTATAGAGACTCGTTTACATCGACACGTTAATCTTGGATTCATTCTAATTGACCCTTAAAATATAACATTTCATGTTTAATACAGTGCAGTCACATATTCGTGTCAATTAAAATTTATTGAAGATCAACGTGTTTGCGCAAACAGCATTTAGTTGCAATAAATAAACATTCTTATATAATCTCCAATGTCTTGTATTAGAAACATCCGAACAGAAACAAACCAAACATAACATGGGGCGGACATTAGCAGTTTCAGGAATGTTGCAGATACGTAAAAAGTTTATTTCAGAGACTCTTCTGAAACACAAAAATGTTTACTGGGAATTAATAAGATTAATACAGTATACACAAAAGAACAATTTTTTGTGTAAAAGTATGCTACAACCTAAAACAACCCGCCATTAAATGCAAGCTCATCCATAACGCTTTGAAACAAAAACAAAAATATTTATTATTATTTAAAATATGTAGATACCTAGTTACTTTTAGGAATTCCTTAGCGGAATGGTAACAATGGATCGTGCTTTCGAGATTATAAATTAATATACGATTTAATCTGATTGATTAGTATTTACAGAAAAATAATGGACAGGAAGCAAGTACTTACATTGTGATATACTAGGATTAGGAAATATCAAATTCATTTTAGATATGATCTTAATTCTACTCACGTACTCCCATCTTATACACGGTGCGAAATTTTTACTGTCTTAATATGTTTACTTTGCCAAATAAGATTGAAATCCGGTGGATATATCGTTTTTAGTTTGAAAGAAATACTTCTTTAAAATCATCAATCATCAACAGACTGTGTTTGAGTTTTGCAGTTCTGGTCAATCTACTTAGCAGAAAATCTGATATTTTAAAATGCTAGCTTTTCAAGCGATTAAACTACCCCTAAAGTAAATATATTATAAAAACGAATAAGAAGTGGCAAATAAAAGATCAAAGGAAATAATTCTAATTGTTGAAGTAATAAACGCATACTTGGTCTCTTTACTTACATTATTACCCTATAAGTAACTTTAACCTATTCTGAAGGTTTGCAACGCTGTTATTTAAAACGTTATAACCTAAAAGTTAACAAATAAGGTGTTATTCGATCATCCTTCATATTTAAAATATTCAAAGTGGTTTGAGAGCTTTTACTAATCGGTGTTAATTTTGATATATGTTCGCTTTATGTGTAGAGGTTTTTTTTTTCTGTAAACTGAGAAATTTACGGAAAGAACAATACTAATATATGTATGTATGAACAGAATCATTCTAGATTTATGAAGGTGGAAATGTTGAATATTAATCGTACCTACTTCAATTAAATGTTTACCAGTATAATTTCTATTTGTTGTTTGGTGTGGGTATTTAATGATCAAAACAACAATATCCTTGAACTTTACTGTTAGAATGATGACCTTAGACTGCATTTTGTTTCCTTTTTTTAGTCATATTTTAAAGCAGTAATGAATTCTGTATAAAAAAAACAAGGTCTAACATAACAATCAGGTGTTAAATGCATACTTATTCCGGTACTTATATGATGACGGCATTCGACCCTTGAACAAAATGCTTTTTGCTATTTCGCACATACAATGTGCATTTTACATAATTCTTTTGCCGGAAAACCGTGTGTCAAAATTCCAATTTGTAACACTGTTTTTCCACTTTGTGACACTGTTTGTGATGATATTTTATGTGAGGTTGGTGGTGGGACTCGGGGCTTGACATTTCACATTGACATTTTTATATAGGCTTTTGCATGGAATTGCAAGAATTGTGTCACAAACATGGAAACGTTAAAATTCCCTGCAAGGATAAGAAATCCCATTTTTAATAATCAATAAACGTAAATTAATGTGAAATACAAAAAATAGTATAAAACATACGTGTTACAATGACTGTTGTAATACTATTACAGTAAGAGAAAAAAGTGTCCGCGTAGCTTGGTAGTAAAGAAAAATATGATGTGGATGCAATTTTATCGGGCTTTATTGAATAAAATAAATAAAAAGAATTTTTTTTTTCGGCTGGCAGCAATAGATACCGTCGGATGTTAATTCTTTGCTACCAAGCCGTTAGGACACTTTTTTCTCTTGCTATACATTAAATCATCATTCAAACTTGTACTCGTATTGCAACGCACGTCATTGTAACACTAGTATTTCAATATACCTATTATTTTTCTATTTTGTATATATAATGAGCACTTTGTCCAACTGTTTTGCCAAGTTTCACTTTGTAACGCCGCTTTTCCATTTTGGGACACCGTTTGTGGTGATTTCTTATGCGAGATTGACAGAGGTTGGTAATATAGCTTGTGTAAGTGTTTCGACGTTTGACGGTTCAACTCATTTTTGTTGATTGACCGATAACCACAAACTATCAACCGAAGAAGAATTCAACAATATCAAAAATCATTATAGAGTTAAAAATTACGTATAAATAGTGTTAACAACATATTTTGAGGAAAATATTATTTGCTATAATCTAATGAAGGAACTAGCAACATAACTAATCTAAAATTAACCTTTATCGTAAATGTATAATAGATTGCAAAGAATGGCCACATAATGAACTTGAAATCGTCGAAAAGTTAATTAATTAATATCTTCTTTAATAACGCATTTATTATATATCTTCACTGTAACAGTGGCATTATCATTTGAAGAAATGGGAATTAATGAAATGACTGTTTAATTAGAATAATGTTTTGGTTATTGGTTGCTGTTCCATCCTAAACTATTTTTGTCTCAACTTGATTTTCTAGCACAAAACTCGACTCAACAGCATGCTTTTCACTATGAGTCAAGAGGCCTAATCTTGTAGGACTTTTCACAGTAGAGATTGAAGCTCTCGATTCTTGGTCAGATGTAAATAATTGCGCTATTTCAACTCTTTTTCTAACAGAAACATCAACGTATCCCTCAGCGGCAGCTGACGATTTCCATCTGCTTTTTCAATATAATTAAATCATAAACTCAAGTTAACCTCAAGGCGTGTACGAAGCATTGAGTAGCTGGACCACATTGTGGAGGCTTTTTTAGTTTCGCTCATTCACTCGATGTACACCAATAAACTAATTTTCTGTTATATTTAATAATAACTCAGCACTACAGGCCTTGAAGGGCCCTTGGCTAGAGTGCCGGAACACACCGAGCCACTGAGAAGCGTTGTCCGAATGGTGACCCAACCAACAACTGGTACCGCATATTGCTGCTTGACTTTCAAGATTGGCAATGATTATTTTTCGCACACCATAGGCAGACATTTTTATATTCTTTGAGGCATTTCAATTTAGATTTCTCAGGCAATAATTGCTTTACAGCAGTATGAGTTATAGTCCTTAGAGAGTTATAGAGCTTAGTTCCGGGGAAGTGCAAGAAAGGTCTTTCAAATCCATAGCAACGACTATCAAAACACACTTTAATATAATCAATGTATTCATGAAAATAAACGCAAATTCTTCTTCTTCTTCTTTTAATAGGAAAAAATAAATTTACTTTTGAATTTTAAATTTTATAATGACGCACAAAACAATTACGGATGACAGAATTGTGATGTCAATATAAAAACATTGAGATTCTCTGCATGGATAAGAAATCTCACTTTAAATAGCAAATAAATGTAAATTAATACGAAATAGAAAAAATAGTATAAAATACACCTGTTGCAATGACTGTTGTAATTATCGTATATAGAATTTACTCGAATCCTGATTCAAACTTATAGTCGTATTACAACAAATGTCATTGCAACGTTAGTGTTTTAATATACTATTTTTTATGGAAGTATTTTGTTTGTAATTGCTTGTAGTAACGATGATTTCCATCTATTCATAATCATAGACATTTCAAAAAATCACTTGCTTCCGATCTGCTTTTGCGATCTTCTTTAGAATTATTTGTAGTGGTTTGCGTTTTGTTGTTTTTGTTTTTAGGCAACTTTTTTGTTGTTTCTTAGTTTTTTTTGTTTTGCTTTGTTAGCTAAGTGTATGTATATTTGAGCAATGTGCCTTATTTCAAAAACGAACAAAAACTTTTCAAAGTTTTATAATAAATGTCTGGTCAGGAGAAGCTACCCAGTGGTTTAGGATCTTATTTGCGCGACAAACACTTCTAGCTCTTAAATAGTTGACCAAACGAGGTAAAAATTCAACCACAGCCGCTTCAGGTCATCTAGAATCGACTGACTGAAGGTTTTATGCACCTGATCATCTTTAACCTTTAGTGAGGGTACAAAAGTGTGTACTATTTGAAAACAAATGTAACTATAGAAAAGGTATAAAAATCTTTCAGTCAAATACCCAAATTTTTATTCATTTTTAAAATTTTTATAATAGTAATAATAATATAATTATACATATTATTAAAACCCTTATAATGACCCTTTCTCTGATAATTCTTCTTCGCTTCGGTCTATTTGTTCCTCTCCACGGGACACAATTTTGTTTGTAACACTGAACGAACTTAACAATGGATCGGAGCTATAGAGGAGTTTGTCAAACAGATTTTCCTTTATTTTTTCCGCATTAATTTTCCTGGTGTGGTGTTCACGTTATCGCCTAATGTCTTTCGATTCTTGAGCCTGTTTAGTTAGTTTACCAATAGGAACAAATGTTTCTGTTACAGTAATTGGACCATGGATCAACAGTTTGTGGATGGAGGGTGACATGTAGTACCCGTTGTATAATGAAACGTACTTTTCGTATCATAATTACTGTTGATTGTACGCAAAATTACACTAAAACGTTTAATCAATTCATTGTGAATCTCAGGAATTTCCGCCGATAGAGATGGATTTGAAATGAAACGTTTTGCAGTATTTAAATGATTTGTGTTTTCTCTGATTGAAACTTGAAAGTTTTGCTCAGTTTCCTCATTTACGACTGAAGTAGATATGAAACATGTAGTCAAAACAACGAATATACGAATGTAAAACAGAGAATTCAAATTATAAAACATTAGGATCAACTGGCATTGCCGAAGAGATACTATATTGTTCATTTGTGATTTTCTTTGCTGCACAAACATGTGGCAAGTCATGCTTAAAGTGTTAGTAGTCTCTGTGAGCTTGGATTTATGTATGATAAGGAAGAAAGAAATACAATATGTCCTTTCCAATCAGAATATTTTATATTCAAAGATCGCTTTTCTTTACTTTTACATTTTTCGACCAAAGGCCATCTTCAGAAAGTAAAAGACAAGTCATTTGTCTTTGAAAATAAGTCCGATGTACCACGTAAAACATTTGACATTGATATTTGTGAATATGAAAACAATTATAATTTAAATTAAAAGTAGACAGTAAAAATATAAACACTAAAAGAAGAGCAAAATAACGAAGTGAAGCGTGCGATGGAATGGTAGAGTGAACCTCGCGCGGTGCTGTGCTGTGACGGGCTAATTCAGTGTTCACATAAAGTAATGTATTAAAATTGGTTCAAAGAACGAGTTTATCAAATCAATGAAAAGGATTTTATTAAATAACGACGGATAACGATCATTCATTGTATTAATGAAACCAAAATCATTGAAAATAAAATGGTAGCTTGATTGACTCAATAAAATATGTTATTGTTGTCACGAACACCAGTTTTGTTTTACTGCACACCCCCTTTACAACAACTTTATTAGCTTTACTGAATGACCGTGAGTTATTAATTTTATGTGTAAACTCCAGTAGAAGAATGAAGAAAGGCATCAATACAATAAACGGTATTTGTTGATATGCATTTGCAATTAGCAAATGGTTGACTTAATGTACGTTATTCATAATCTTAATAAATGTTAGTTATTGTTATAGAGTAAACTTCTAATTAAAATAATCAACTTAATTCATTGATGCAATATTCACTCATGAATAAGCGTTGCAGTTTCTTCATTGAATTAAAAAAATTGAAAATAATATTAAGCATTGAGAATTACCAAAAAACATCAAAAGAAAATGCTTAGACAATTAACCATAAAAATACTACCACGGCATTTTTTATTCATGGTCCCTTGAGGGAGAAATCACCATATATACAGAAAAGGGAATAGAAAAGTGGATTTCTGCGTACCAACCGTCTTTAGCATTCCTCCAAGGGTAAACACACATTCTTCAGTGTCGTGCTTCCGTGTTATTTTCGATTTCATTGCGTTCATCTGGTGAATACTTTTATGAAAATTGTACGGTAAAATAACATTGTATATCCTTGTATTATTAACAAAAATATTTATTGAATGTGTGCAAATTTGGTTACCATAACAAATCGTATCTATGGACTAATGTAAAGAGATTTGTTATAATAATGAACACGAATTTATTTCAGTAATAAGAATTTGGATTTAACCTTGGATGGGAGTCTTAGACTCGATAATCATCTCTCCAAGTGCATTAGATCAGCCTATGCATCTTTGAAGCTGGTACATCCACGCCGCCACTGTTTTTCAGTTAATTCGAAGAAAATCTTTTGCAAAACCTTAGTGCTGTCACAGTTATCATATTGTTGTGATGTATGTAGACGTTGTTTGAGGGCGGATACCTCTGCAGGTATACAGAGGGTTTAAAATACGTGTTTGCGTCTGATTTTCGGTATAAGAAAATATGAGAGAATTTTTTACAAATTACCTGAAGTAGGATGGCTGAATATGAATGCTGGTTAGCCCACTTATTTGTATCAAAAAAATTGATTTCCTGATGTACACAATCTGTTTGTACTGTTTTCTTTGAACGATCCTTTGCTTATTAGATAGTCGGATCAATTTAAATTATTGAGTGTGCCTGCATTCAAGTCTGCATGTAAGCTATATCTTTTGGAGCGATGATTGTTTCGTATGTCATTCACGAAGCCTTTGTTTGCTGTTCGAGTACGTATTAACTTTTAACTTTTTGCTTTGAATATTACAGATATCTGGTATATTATTGCTTTCGTATGTGATGGGGATTCATGCAGAATATTAGGTAGTGCGGTAGATTAGGTGTTGCTCTCTTTATCTTGTTATTGCTTAATCAATGATTGTAAATAATAGTTTAGATTTCGTTCTGTCCAGGAAAATTCACTCAATAAATGTGGATTATTGATATTACGACCAGTATCTTTCTGAGTGAAAGAGCCTTACTAGTTAAATATGGCTCCGTATATTTTTTTTATGTTTCTGCTCTATTTTACTACACCAAATACAGTGGTGGTAATAAGTTTTTATTTTTTTTCTCGGTGGTTGTATATAATAACTAGTAATACGGTCCTAAATGAATGCAATTTTCTTTAAATATGTCATTTGTTATTTTTTAGTGTATTTTTCCTGTAGGGTACACACTTTTTCCCTATTTAACCGATTCTGTGTTTCCTATATTTCCCGAGATAGTTTCCGGAGTTTATGGACTCTAAAACGAGTCATTTGGGGACGAAGGTTCATTAAGAAATTATATCAGGCAGTTGCATTCTATGTTTGGCCACTTTATTGAGTGACGTATACTCAGCTAAATAAAAAAAAAGGCAACCCATCTGTAGTCTGTATAATTATTAGTGGACAAACGAAATTATTGTTATTACGAAACAACTACAAACATACACTAATATTTTCCACAAGGAAATGTTAACTATTCAAAATCGGGTGCCAGGTTCATATAGGTGTGGAATGTTTGTCCTTATCAAACGGTACATTAGAAAAAATTTGCACGTATGTAATTCACACTTTATGAGGTGCTAAAGTAATTATAAACACACTCGACGTCATCTCTTGTAATAAATATGCCATCAGATTAAATAACGAATGTCATAGGTAAGTTTGTAGTGGTAGTATAGGTATATGTTATAAATAGAGATATATAGAGAGATATATAAAAAAGATAAAGACTAGCCTTTAAAATAATGATAACAACATAATTTATTAATACAATCAATAACTAAAATTATAGTGAATACGCTATTAATACATAACATAATCACATAACACTCGCATTATATGAATTACGTGTAGATATGTACTGGTACATACCTATACACATATAGGGTAGCGCAATAGTGGGACAAAGATTATTTTTATGAAAATTTATGAGAACAATTTAAGAATATTTTCATTTATACAGGATGTTTCATAAAAGCGGGGCGCTAAATTAGTATATTTTTTAAATACGATAGGCTATTTGTGTGTGTGACACGTTTAGATCCCTCCAATAACTCTACATACGACACCATGGTTAGTTTTATATTTTATTTCGCCGTTTTATTTAATTACTGTTAAATTATAGCATAGTTGGGGTACCTATATAAATAAATATTTAAAATATAAATCCTTAATGGGTTAGAATAATTTGAATTATCACAACTAATAGCTGACCGATGTTTTTGTTATTATTAAAAATCATAGGGAAATTATTTAGTTAGAGTAGGAAGATTTCAATTGCTATTGGAATTAGAATATGTAGCCTTATGTAGTGCCTTTGGTGGAGCACGGAGTTTAGGATCGATTGTAATTATTTATTCATAAATAAAGTGTGGCCAATTTATCGCAGATCGCAGAGTGCTTTGTTTTCGGAGTACCAGAAACTCTCCTTTACCTCCTTCGTCGGTGTGACATCTACCCAGGTTTCCGGTTACTCAGTTTGCTTTCCATCCGGGTAGATTTTTTCTTGTCGTACTAGGCTTGTGTTTCCATCGCCTGCGATGATTGACACAGCTCCCAGCTGCGTCGGAATCACTGCAAGATCATCCTAGGTCTCCTGTGTTGCCACGGGATCCCTGGGAAGTAATCCTGTGATCGTCTGACGAGAGGGTTGGGATGGTCCCGAGCCCTTTCGAATGTTTTCCCTGCGATTCTCAATATGTAGTCCCATATGGGTTCCATCTTGGTATCCCTGTGGATGGTGTCGTTCCTGACGTACCAAGGTACTCCTATGGCCATCCGGAGCGCCTTGTTCTGAAACACGACAAGTTTTTTGATACCGCATGGCGCAGTCGTTGCCCAGCAAGGCGCGGCATATGTTAAAGAAGGTCGGATAATGGACTTGTAAATCCTGATCTTGCAAGCAGGATCAACTCTACTTGTCCAACCGATAGTTGGATACAGTGCGCTGAGCAGTCTCTTTGCACGATTAACGGCGAGTTGTACATGTGGTCCCCACACTGTTGAAAATATTACGGTGTTGGCGTTAATTTTGCGCTAGTCAAATATTTTAGTGTTGATTTTTACAAACTTTGCTAGACGAATTGACTACATGTGTTTAGTAGAACAGAAATTACTAGAATTTGGTGTGAATTCTTTGTTCAGATATGAGGATTTACTATTTTCTCTAGACATTCAGAAGCATCAACCAATCAGAATTTTTCCCTCGGATAGAAATATAGAAACCCCACCTAATCTAATGCAGTATTGCATTATACGCACCACCTCCATTGCACGTGTATCTGTTTTCGAGTTTGTTTCTGCGTATTAACATATCCAAACAAACCACCAAATGTGACTGACCTGCAAAGTGTAACCTTGTGTTATTAAATGTTAATTCCAGTGGGCATAAAAAATTTCAACATCTTAAAGATGTATTGGGGACAACTATTTACGTAATTAGTTCAGATTTGAATCAAATAGCATAAACATTCACTTAATTTTACAATGGTTCTCAAAAAATCATTCTAAAATTAGTACGTTTAGTTGAAACCAAAACTTTTGAATGAGTGGTTCTATATATTTATAATTGAGAAAACGTCTTAAAGAGAGAATATTATAGCACTAAGAAATAGGAGTTGCATATAAAAGACGTTGTGTTTAGAAACGGTGTTAAATCATCCAATAGATCGCATTCATTTAGTTAAACAGCTAGTAAATTTGTCTAGTCTAGATCAAATAAAATGTGACTAGAAGTATATCATAATTCCACGTGTTAGTTGGACAAAATAAACCTTAGCAATAGACAATACTTGACTATTTTTGTTCGTCAATTTAAACTTCTATAGTTCTCAACAAAATTAACACGAAACAGTGTGGACCTCTCCTGACTATTAAATTAGTCAAAAAAGTGTTAAAATTTTCAACAGTGCATGTGAGCCTGGAGTCCATTAGGATTCCCAGGTATTTGGCCTCGCGCCGCCAGGGCACGACGCCTTGTTGTATAGTCAGTTCGATTGGGTCTCCATGTTTGTGCCTTCGCATTTCGGACTGTGAGAATAGCACTGCCGCGCTTTTCTCCGGATGAACGGCGATCCTCCATCGCTCGTAGCATTGCTGCAGCAAGTCCAACTCTTGCGTCTATTAGTCAGGCATCTGTTGACTGGATGTATAAATATACATCATCCGCATACATCGCCAGGTTGACGAGCGGGATGGTCGGTATGTCGGCGGATTAGACGCTGTAGAGCAGCGGGGAGAGTGTTGACGCCCGCTGTTATTATCCTTATGGTAGAGTAGGTGTTTCGCAGCTTCACATGGAACATCCTCTGGGAAACGCACGACCGGATTAGCAGTACCAATTCTCTTGGAGATTCCCTCACTGAGCATTTTGAAAAGTAAGGCCTGATGCCAAACCTTGTCAAACGCTTTTGTGACATCTAGGAAGACTGTGCCAGTGTATCGACACTTGTTGAATCCATCTTTGACCTTTTCAACAAGGCGTAGTACTTGCAGCGTGGTGGAATGCTGCGAGCGAAACCCGAAGTGGGTGTCCGGGATGATGTGGCCTTCCTCTACCTCGTCTCGTAGCCGATTCAGGATGAGCTTTTCGGCAACCTTCCCTAGGCTGGGAAGTCGATCGATAGGTCTGTAGCCGTCTGTCCAGATGGTCGGATGGGCCTTTTTCTTTATCACGATAACATCAGTCATTTTCCAGGAGGAGGGGAAGTGGCATAAGCGAAGCATCGCGTTAAATTTATTGGTGATGAAGACGATTGCTTTCCTAGGCAGATTTGTTAGGGCCTGATTCGGTATCTTGTCGGGGCCAGGAGCCTTCCGACGTCGAAGCCTCTTCAAGACCGACTTGGTTTCCTCCGGCGGGCCAATTTATCCTGTCATAACTTTCAACTTAGGTCAATTATAATAACAAAAATTAACACCAAAGAAAATAAATGCTTAGTGGAGAGTTTAAGCTAGAGTCTAAATAATTATATCATACAGGGCCACAAAAATATCAGTCTAACGAAATATAAGTTGATCTTTCTTTTTTTTTTAAATGGGGCACCTGTACCTAACTTTTCTATCATATACAGTTGTTGATTCTCCCTCAGTTTCACTAAAGTTATATCAATCTTTGCTAGTTCTTTTCGTTTTTTTGCACGTGTATTAATTCTATTAAAATTGTTTTTAATTAAAGGGACCGGTTTCGTTCAAACGAGAAGGTTTATTTATTGTACAATGTAATTTTATAATTTTAAATTTTGACTATTTTTAATTTGTTTTTATTTGTAAATATTGTTTTTAAAAAAATATCTTAATCTCTAATCTCATATTGTTCCAAACTAATTACTAATTGATTAATATTTTTAATATACAATTCTCATTATTGATTTTTTTATTTCCTTTCAATTCCTTTATTTCCTTCACACAGAGTCAAAAATGCATTATAACTAAATAATAAATAAATATTTCTCATGCTTATCGTTACTTTGAAAGAACAAAGTGACACGACAGACAAGAAACACCATTTTTATTCAAAAAGGAAAGTGATTTAATATAAAATCCGCATAAGACTATGTGCCTAGAACAGAACTAAAAAACGGAACTGTTGAGTTTATAAACTTGTCGAAACCGCTTTCGTTCGAGACACCAAAGCAGAAACAATCGCCTAAAACACGAGTTTCGAAAAAAATTGTAAAAAGTTGCGGGTTTGTTTCTTTTTCGCCAACGAGGTTCTATTTTATCAATCTGGTAAAAAATCGCCTTTAAACTAAAACGCACCACCACTAAACTTTTTATGAGATAATTAAAAAAATTCAAATTGATATCTGCTTTTATAAGAAACAGCAATAAGACGTATAAAGCTAGACGTCCACTGATCCGCGTCGAACGTGCCGCAAGCGCGGCACGAATCGCATATATGGATTCTTTTCAAAAGAATTATTGATAGTGCGTTCACTAGGCCGCACCGCACGCATCGTATTGCTGTCATTTATTCTTTTGAAAAGAATCCATTTATGCGATTTGACCGACTCTTGCGGTGCGGGTCAGTAGACGTCTAGCTTTGTACAAGAGTCACTTCCTGCACCACGTAACATTTATATTAAAATAGATATAAATATGTCACTGTAAATCTATAAACTCCGATGGTGTTTTTTATTTTCGTTCGCCAACTATTGATGTCTTTGGTTATCTATAAAAATAAATGATAAAAATACGATTCTTTCATATTTTTATCACTCACGAACGTATTTTCCGTACCCTATATAAACTGATTGTGATAATTAGTTAAAATTTTAATTTAAATATTGGTATTATAAACGACATCAAAATTAGTTATAAAAAACGGTTTTAGAAATCGATTTCAAAACCGGTTAGCTTTCGTTTTAAAAAAGATTGATCCCCACAAACAAAGCCAGCGTGACAAAAACCAGTTTTGTTTTGCAGTCCTAGGCTTTACAGGTTTATTTCTGATGTAGTACAACTTACTCTACACTGAGAAAAAAAATTGCATTAAATGAAAAGTTTTATAATGTTTGGTTTTTATCATGTTAAACGAAAAGAATACCTTTTCGCAGAAAAGTGTTTACATTATTTGAAAGTAGCCTGCTGTTTTGCGGGAAAAGTACATGCTTTTGGAAGAAAAGTAACCGTAATTTAATTAAATGGAATAAATATTTTATAATATCTGTATAACTTCTGTATATAACATACAATTACAACATACTAACCTGGTATATTTATCAGATCAACATCTGATAGGACTCTACTGAGATGATCGCTGCGATAAACTCCCAATACCAGTTGCAAAGGGTTGGCGGTTTGTACAACATCCTAACGACGTGTCCCTCCATATATGATAAACATGGGCTGCATGGATTTTTGGAGATAATTCATTTTTATTTCAATCAAAAATGATCACGACATTTTATTGTGTTTACGCTTTTCGGTAAAACCGCAAAAAAGTCAAGTCTAAAGTGAATAAATGTTGTAAGAAAAGGAAAAAGACCTCTTCATTCAAAATGCTTACGGTTTTCTGGCAATGTGCAGAGTTTTCAAGTTCAAAAATTAAAGAGGACTTGAATCTGAATCAACTATCAATATGTTTCACTTAAAAGAATGAACTGCTTATACAAAAAAATATTATATTCGGAGAAACGCATAGGTTTAAAATTATATTCCTTTTGAAGGTGACATCAAATCATGTTGGCCATATAGAAAACGCAAAAACTTTTGGTTTAATGCAATTCCTTTTGAATAAAAAGGATATTTCTCTCAGTGTAGGTGCGATATTGAAGGAATTTTAAGCACCATGTAATTTTACATATCCAAATGTAATAGGAACTCTACGAATTATGCACTTACAAAATAAAATGTAACAGGCGTATTTTTCTTTAGCAGTTGGAAATTTCATTAACTGGAAAGGACAGAGAAAAAAGATTCTTTAAATCAAGATAATATTTCTTTGTCGTTATTTGAAAGGACTATTTCCTTTTTTCAGTTAATATATATATTTGTTTTTCAACTAAATATGGTTTTCATTTCAATGAAAGAAAAACATATTAACTAAAACGAATGGTTCTTTTAAATAGCCGCTTTGATTTAAAGAATCCTCTTTATCTTTGTAATATATTATATTTCGTTTCTAAAGATAATTTAAATGTTCTGATGTTACTTTTATAACATTTTAATGTAAATTTACCAGTGCTTCCAACAATCCTTAAGGTAAATTTAGAATTTACTTGTTACAGTATATTTTAAAAAAATTTGGACTATTTTTTTATCCTTTAACAATGTTTAAAGGCCACTATACATTTCGGTCTTTTTCATCGGGTTTGCCCGTCCTGTTTTACCGACGTTCAAAACCGATGACCCATGCTGTTCTTGAAAGCATGATGGGTAAGCACGTTAAGCCTAAATACGAGCAGCCATCCATTGGTTTCGACCGAACGATTCGACACGACGGGCAAAAGGCATCCGTCCGTTTTGATTGACGGGTTGGACGTCGGTTAAACACGATGGAAAAAACCGCAGTGTATAGGGTCCTTTATATGAAGTAACCTTGGAAAAAATGTAAGTATTTTATACAACTATGCACTAGAATTTTAAACATTGTCATCGGCAATTATGACCTTGCATGTTTGTTATGTAAAACATGTATGAAATAACTAGCATACATATTTAAAAGTTTAGTGTTGTACAACAAATTAGAATAAAGTGCAAAAAATGGCAAGCATTTATTGTTGCTTAAAAATAAAAGTTACGGCCGTTTGCACCGTTCGTGATTAAGTTATAATTAAAATTTAATCATAATTAAAGTTTAAATTCTCTTGCACCGACTGCTTAACTAATAATTAAATCCTTAATTCGTGATTATCTTTAATTAGTACCCAAGGTACGAATTAAGTCATAATTAAAGTTGGCGCAAGCGTAGTTTCTTTGTTTACAATCGTGTTTATAGGCGATTATAGGTTATGTTATGGGGTTTTGGTTATAATACAAATATCTCTGACTAAATTGAAATAGCTAGCTAATTAAAGTGTTCACTTAGAAGATTAGAACAAGGAATAGCGGCGTGCAAGAAGTGTATATTTGACAGGGTTTTAGAAAGTCCAAGGTAAATCAAAAATTAATTCCCGAAATAAAAACTGACAAGAAATGTATTTGAGGATTACTCCTCGGGAATGACCCGAAGGTATTTCGTAATAGGAAAGGATATCTTTCTATAAATTCACAATTTTTATATGATGCTAATTTAAAAATAATGGATATTGTAGTACGATGGCCAGGGAATACACACTTTAACGATCCATTCTTTTCCCTAAGCGACAGTGGATATGCCTCAAAAACATATTTATTGACCCCACTGTTAAAGTCTAAAACAGTTGTGATCATTATAATATATAAAGTAATCATTATAATGAAAGCCATATTACAACACGGAATCTCATTGACAGCATGTTTCTAAGAAGAATGTTTTCCAATACTGGCATATGGTTGTCCTCTTAAATCTGGATACCTTTATGGCAGTAATAGTTGGTACCTCAGTATTACACAATATAGCCACAAATGTGGGTGAAGAGGAAATCAATGAAGAAAAATTAAATCAAGAAATTTTAAATGGACAACTTCATGAGATTAATTATGACGCTGTTGATGATGTATCTGCTGCGACACAGGCATTACTAATTAATGATTATTTCAATAATTTGTAATTCATTGCTATATAGAAATTAACTTTTGAACATTTTTTTTGTATTTGTTTTCTTTGACTTTTATATAAACGAAATATATTTTATTTACTCTAAATGCATTATCACTTTGATTTTTTTAAAAGAAATATTGTGTATGTAAACAACTATTTATTTATTAAATAAAAGGAACAATATATATATAAGAAATGATGGTAATAATAAAATAATTCTAACAAGTAATAGCAGAGGTCAAATAAAGTATCAAAAATTGGAGCATTTGCAGAACAAACACAGAATTGCATAATGAAAAAAAAACCTGCATTCACATATTAATTTCTATTTTAAAACTACTACTCAATTTTTTTTATTTCAATATCTAATTCTGTAGCAATTTTCTTCAGCTTAAATTCCAATAATTTTCAAATGCCGCTTAAAATCGCGCATTCGCATAGCGGCAATTTTCATTATGATGGAACAGTGTTCCCAATATAAATACGATTTTTGACTAAAAACTAAACTTAACGCACTACCTACCTATATTTCTGTCGCAAACTTTTTAATTAACTAATCATTAATTAAATTTGTTCGGTGCAATCCTATTCATATTTAATTCGTAATTAAATTTAATCTTTGATTAGTTAATTAAAATGTTAATCACAAACGGTGCAAACGGCCGTTAATCATCGAATGAATGTACAATTTTTCACAATCACGAATGAAAATTTAAATAAAATGAACAATTTTTAATTTTAAAGTAGAATTTAACGGTATAATAAACGATATTTCTACTGACGAGCTGCGATGCATATGTTGAAGCAGTGCACTGAAACAATCCTACGTTATATTTGAAAACCAATGTTTCTGATTCTCGCCTAAAATATGTTTCGATCGAATATTTTCAAATTATTTTGTTTTCTTTCTTCTTTTCATAATTATAATTTAATAATTAAATTCACCTTTTTTTTAGCAAATTTAAAATATCTTCCTTTGTTCATTTACTATTATTTATAAATGTAAAATAGGAGAAGCTTTACGAGAGGTCAATGTATCGACGCGGTATCCGCTATAATACCGCAGGCAATTTTTTTTCGCTCTGGAAAGTGATTGCTAGACGTCAAATATGTTACTTGTTCCTCTTTGCAATAACTTCAGAAGGTCACGGATAGTCCCGCGAAATACTCAGACAGCTATACAGACTAGTAACTTGTTTATTAGTGATGGTCACAATCGAATAACCGAAACTGAGTCATTGGATGATTGTGGAATAGGTAAGAACTCGATTATAACGTTCAATTAAACGTAAATTTAAACTAATATGAAGTACAAATTTTTATATATTATAGTATTTAGTATTCAATAATTTAATTATTTTTATAATTACTTTATTTTCCAGATCTAAAAAAAATATTAAGAAATTTTTTACTGTATTTTCTCCCAGTAACCTCTCTGAAGTCTGAATTGAGTATCGTGATCAGTGACCTTTATCTGCTAGATGGCACAAGACACTGTGGATGCCACCTAACAAGTTACCTTTCCAGCTGCTTGCTAACGAATCGATAGTGTCCTCGCTTCTGTTTTTTTAGTTATAAGAGACTTTTAGTTCACAGGTAAATATATAGATTCATATGCTACATAAAACAAATTTATTTCAATCAAAATACAGATTCAAACTTGCTTGGTAATTCCATTAAATCAATCATTTAAATATCAAATATTATTAGGTAGATTCCGTTAATTCAAACTACTAGAGTAATCTGCTATTCACCTGTCAAACTAACAGTGTAACGGAATCTATAATTTGTATAAAATCTTATCGATAAATACTCTAACTACAATCGATTTATGCCAACGTAAATCTGAATATAAGCAAAAATTCCTATAAAAATACAGAATTGATGGCGGTTCTTGCAAACTTAACCCCAAGATGAAACTGACCGTGGACATTGTAAAAGCAAACATATTACTTGACTGTATAAAATCGATCAGTTATCGATGAAATATCTGAGTACATAGGAAGATCTCAATAAAGATGTGGCTCTAGGAAAATTATGGCCCAAACTGGACGTACTTGGTGCTCCAACAAGCGCTCAAAGGTTTTAATGGCAGTTAGGATTCTGCTCAGGATATTTTAGTACGAAAATCGCGACATCATTCAGGCAAATGTGGATTTCAATACAGTATAGATGATATATCGAAACTTTTTAGGATGAAATTTGTGGAATTGGGATATTTTTGAATGTGTGGTGTAAAATCGTAGGAGCAGCGAACATAACCACCATTCTCTGTTCTAGCCTGAGGAAGAATGCCTCATTTAAACTTTGCTTCGATTGTTATCGATGTACAGGTAACCAACAAAAATTTGAACCAACCATGTCACATAAAAACTGGGTGAAATGATGTGTTAAAATATGAAAAAACGCAGAGAACTGCAGACCTTAACTTCATATCACAAAACACTTGCTTTTAAGAGTCCACCGTACCTGTTAATAAAATATAAAGCCTCGAACCAACTCGTATCGATATGCACACACTCTGGCTACCCGTTTTCGCGATCTCCATATCCTCATAGAATAACCTTGTTTGTATGATTGTACGTTTAATATTTTTAAAAAGGATACAATAGCATTAGTGGTAGTGGAGATGGCAAGAAAAGGTCGCTGCTCTTTTAGATATAATTTTAGTGTCAACATGGGAGGGATAGTTACACAACAAAAAAAAGGAAAAAAGGAGGATGACTGTTTTCTTTAGATGTAAGATTTTAATTTACAACTATGTTCCACTGGCTCATGTATGCGTGCCTGCCCCTCGATGCATGTCTCTGAAGATTTCTGTGGCTTAACTGCACGGATGGAGAGGAGACAACCTCAACAAAAACCTAAGTTCTGGTCAATGGCTTTAAAATGGCAGAGGAAACTGGAATATGCGGACCTGAAATCAAGTATTTTGAAAGTTTGAGGAAATAGCCGGTTTTTTTTTTCTATACTTTTCTATAATACACGTTATTGAAAGTTGAAAGATGCGTCTAGTTCAATATTCACAGGAGTTACCGAAAGGAAGATATTATCACTATTGCTGACAGTCAAATAGCTATCAATACGCTAAGCTCATGCATAACCAACTCCAAGATGGTCTGAGAGTGGAAATTAAACCAGCTAGGCCGAAGGAACAAGGTAACCATTTTGTAAGTTCCGGGACACGCAGTGGTGGAAGAAAGCGAAATAATGGGTAATTACGCCAAGAAAGGGTCTGAAACACTAGGGTATGAACCCTTTCGCAAGATATGCAACAATACAATACTGAAGAAACTAAAAAGTGAAATAGAGCAGAGGACATCTCACTGCTGAAATGATCTTCAGAGAATGACTAAGCTAAAACTCTTTTGGAAACCTGTAACCATAAGAGATTTACAGAATGCATCAACCTAAGTAAGAACAATATTCGTGTACTAACAGCCATCTTTTCAGATCACTGCGAACTGAAAGGACATCTGAATAAGGTTGTATTAGCAAGAGAATCTGAATGTAGATTTTGTGGGGAACAGGATGAAACATTCATTCATCTTCTCTGAAATTGCACAACACTGTGCAAATCAAGGGCATTGCATCTAGGAGCATTTGAAATCGAAGAAGGAGATTTACCTAACTTGGGACCAAAACAGACTAAAATGTAAGAACAGTAATATAAACAAAAGTAAGACAAGATGCAATAAATATTATAAATAATTAATAAAAATTAATCAAATCCTATCGTTAGTTGAGTTCAGTACATTACACGCAAGCTTAAATATTGAAGGCAATTATATAAACTGAAATTCAAAATAAAAGAACTAAAAGTGACAGCAATATTATAAAATTTGAACTTAGAAAAAGAAAGATATCAGCGACTAAATAAATTAGCATAAATGTCACTAAGGCCTTCAGTATCTCTTTGAAAGTTAATGGAATTCAAATGGCTGTTTATGAACCATGACATTTCTAAAAATAAACGTTTTCAGAGAATGGATTCTGTTGTTAAAATTCTCGCTTCGTCAAAATAAAATGATGATGTGGATTTATTATTTGTGTGTAGCAAGTCTGTTCTTTAATTTTTTGAGATGTTCATCTAATATAGCAGGGAGAACAATCCAGGCATGATATAATAGGCAACATTAGATATTTCTGTAGGATTTATCTAGTCTCTCAGTCTGGTGAAGAATTGACTAATTTTTTTAATAGTATATGTAACTATTGTTAATCTTGACGTTAAGTCAGGGATATATACTTGTAAATTCTTATGTTCCAAGAGAAACAGCGATAGAAGCCTCACAACCACTAATGCTGACAGGAGAAAGAATTCCATACGTCAAACAAGCGAAATACCTTGCAGTATGTTCGATCAAAGATATATATGGAATCCATAAGTCTTGAAAACAACCAAAAATGCTACCATTGCCTTGGCCAGTTGCAGGAAGTTGTGCGGTGACTTTCTCTGCATATCTGTCGCGACTATAAAACAGTCTGCAAGTCCGTGAGCCACTAAAATACGCGTTTTTAGGTTTATTTAGGCGCTACAAATGTGCATAGAATCCCTCTTAAATTTCCGGTAGAGTTAAATTGTTGCACGAAAGTTATTAGTTGGTAATTATTTTAAGGAAGCTCGTGTGTGTTGTGACCGTCTTCACAAACAATGTTTTTCTTAGAAGTTGATTTACATTTTGTTTCTAGCGCCACTTATGTATGTTATTGTTGTTTTAATATTATCTAAATGTTTTAATTTCGAAAAAATACTATTTAAAAAATTAAGGCGCAGTTAAATAATAAGTATTGTATTATTTGAACCGTCTCAAGGTGATTTGAATTTGCATGTTGAATATTTCTTATGCTTATTCTGAGAAACAATGCACGATGTTTCTATTAAAAATAACGAATATTTATGATTAAAGAATTTTTGCATATCAAACAATTTGCAGATTGACGTAAATTTATAAGGAAAGGATCTGACGTATTGTCGATTAAACTAATCGAATGAAATTCCTAACGCAATAATGAATTTTCTGTATTACATGTTAATAACATAACTATGGTCAATATGATTGCATATTTGATGCCACAACGAAAAAGTATTTGAAACGTAGTTTTGCAATACAGATAAACTCTACATGCTTTGCCATTACATAATTCATAATTAATACTTTGAGTCGTGTCCTCCTTAAAAAGGAATTTTGTTGTGGGAGGTTCTGTGCTAATTTGCAAATTTTTTTTTTTGATATTTGATCAGAAGTTTTTATCACAGTTATGCGTACTATTTAAAATACAGAGTGCAATCAAATTTATTACGAACAAATCTGTCTTAAAACTTTATTTGAAAATTGAAATCTATGCATACTAAATCAGAAATAAATTATTTTCCATTCATTAGTTTGTAGTTCATGTTCCACTTAAATATTTTTTTTCTGTTTTGAAAAAGCAAAGCAAAAAAATTATTCAAAAAATTTACCCTAACTTCTTTAGTTTCACACTACATTTCCAATTTGAATATGTATTTATACTGTATGGTAGACTCCACAACGTTTTTAAAGTAGGCAATAAAATAAATGATTGAAGCCACTTTTAAGTGTAGGAATCAATATCTGATCAAATACTTCATCTTTTTGGTTGATCCAGTAATACTACCTGTGTTGCATAATTTCAAAGAATTATTTTCTTAAACCATGAAATATCCGTATTTCTTGGTCGGAATTTCATCTTTATTTGGAATGTATACGTGGTACACTGAAAAACCAATATATTTCAACCAATAAAATATATTTTCTTTGAAACAAGCATGCCCTTTGTTGTTTCAAATATACGCAAAAAAAACACTATTGACTGAAACAAAAAAATTAGTTAGAAAGTTTAATATATTCAAACAAATTATTTAGTTCAGTATGGTCTTAACACAATAATATAATTTAATTTTGTAAAAATGTTGGATTGGTTCAATTACTGTCATATTGACAACACAATCGGTACTTTGTTAAGTCAAACAAATTTGCAAAGATTGCAAGCTTTTTACAGTAACAAATTAACAAATTAATGTATTTCTGCTAATAACTGTAATAATTAGGGCGAAGTTTCCTACCCATATAGTTACTTTCAATAGGTATATGTGATACAGCCATTGTTGTAAAGATGGCGCCCCTCCTATATCACTCAAACACGGTTATAAAAAGTTGATTTGGTGCATTTACAGGAAAAACATTGTATTCCGGCAAAGGAGAATTTGCAAACATCACATACAGAACAAAATAAATTAATGAGATCGAAATTTCTCAAATTAAGGACCCTTTATTTCTTGATCCAACAGTCCAGCTTTACTGTACGCAAAATTCTACGGTAAATTAACTATTGCATTTGCGGCAAGCAATATGCAATTTATGTTCCTTTTATGGGTAGGTTATGTCAGTATTGCAGTAACACTTTATTGAATAGTGAAATTTTGTGGTAAGATTTGATATTAAATTTGATTAAGGAATAAAAGAGCTGCCGTAATAGATAAGGATAAGATAATTCGGACAAAATTATTGTTTGAAATAAAAAAGGAACGCAATAACCTCAATTAAATATTTAGTAAAGTGAAGCACAATGTATATTTTACTTAAAACAAAAATATTGTTACTATAAAAAATATATATTTCAAATAACCAAATAAATCTAATTGTTTCAACAAAGTGTTTTATTCTTCTATGTGTTATTTCTATTTGAGTTAATAAAATTTATTGTGTGAAGTAAATGTTCCATTTGATCAATTTTAAAAAAAATTATTTGAACTAAACATATATATCTCATTATTTCAATGAAATAATTAGTTATTTTAAATATTACATTTGACCCAATAAAACTTTTTGTTTGAGCAAAATATTTTATTTGTTTAATTCTATTAAAGATATTGTTAAAACAAACAAATATTATTATAACAAAATTATTTGTTTCGTCCAATAATATACAGGGTTTTCCACGGAACTGGCTGGTTAGAAGTTTTCCGGCTTAACGAAATTCCTCAGTTTTAAAAAATTGGGGTTTGCAACAATTTGGCACTTACTTTCTTTCTAAAATATTTTCACCTTTTTTGCACTTCCGGTTAACCGCAAGTCGCCACGAACTTTTAAATAGAACACCCTATATATTATTATATTTTTGAATTTACCATAAAATTCTATGACGATTACCATTAGGGTATCTTATACTTATCTTCAACTGTTTCTAAGATATTACGATTTTTGTTAAAATTTTACATTACATTGTTGTATGTAAATGATTAATTCTCACTTGATTTATGTGTCAGAAATCTCCGACTTTGAAATCAAAAAGTACTAACATTGTTTTACCAAAACGTAGAAAAAATTCAGTGACATTATACAGGGTGTTTAAAAATTAGTGACATATCCAAGAATTTTGAATGTTGCAAAACTTAATTTTTTCAAATAGAACACCCTGTACATTTTTCTATTATTGGATGTACAATTAAATTCTATGCCGATTTGCTGTAGCATTCCGTATATCCATCTTTAGTAGTTTTCTTTTAAATTACTCGTTTTGTTTATTACCGCTTTCAAATGGCCGAATAATTTCTATCTGGTGGGCCATGACATTAACATCACAACAATTTATTATTAGTAATAAGTATTATTGTTATAATCATTGTTTGTTACACGTCGCGTGTTCAGATAAATTCATATTATTATGGAACTTATGAATTAGATAATGAAAAATATTGAAGGAGCTTATTTTAACCTGGATACTTTAAATTTATTTTACATTCACTGAGAATGCAGGATGAACTTATAGAGAATTTACGGTAATTATAGGAATTTATTTTCGGCTAATATATCTAATAAAATTCAGAAAACTTTGAAATAATACATTACACAGATTACACACTGTAACGCCAACTTTCGGTACTACCAAGCAAGATTTAATGATTCGTGTGACGAGAACGATCTGATGAATTAGACCCAGTTGAAGTGAGAAGAAGTATAAGGCGACACATTAAGACGTCGAATAATAAAATGCTTGGACGTAAACAGAATTCACATTGAGCATTTTTTTTGATGCTCTGTGTCATGGTTCAAGTTGATGCTGCTTGTAAATTGCATTTGTTAAGTATGCATGTATCTAAATATTCTTCATAAAAACCTTTATAATTTTGAAAATACTTTTAATATATCAAAAACTTTAAAAATTTGTCTGACAAGCACACTAGTTTTAGTGTAACAATTTTTGTTATGTTGTCGTCGTTATCGTTTATGCATCTTCCCTTAATTTGAAAAACCTCGCTATTAAGAGAAATCATTTCAAATTTTTCTGATTGAATTCCTCTATAAGTTCTTCCTGCATTCTCAGTGAACCTAAAATAAATTTATAGTATCTAGGTTAGAATAAGCTCCTCCAATATTTTTCATTATCTAATTCATAAGTTCCACAATAATATTCATCGATATGAACACGCGACGTGTAACAAACAATGATTATAACAATAATACTTACTAATAATAATAAATTGTTGTGATGTTAATGTCATGGCCCACCAGATAGAAATTATTCGGCCATTTGAAAGCGGTAATAAACAAAACGAGTAATTTAAAAGAAAACTACTGAAGATGGGTATAGGGAATGCTATAGCAAATCGGTATAGAATTTAATTGTACATCCAAAAATAGAAAAATGTACAGGGTGTTCTATTTGAAAAAAATAAGTTTTGCAACATTCAAAATTCTTGGATATGTCACTAATTTTTAAACACCCTGTATAATGTCACTAATTTTTTTTTCTACGTTTTGGTAAAACAATGTTAGTACTTGTTGATTTCAAAATCGGAGATTTCTGACTTAAATCAAGTGAGAATTAATCAATTACATACAACAATGTAAATGTCAAAATTTTAACAAAAATCGTAATATCTTAGAAACAGTTGAAGATAGGCATAAAGGTGAAAATATTTTAGAAAGAAAGTAAGTGCCAAATTGTTGCAAACCCCAATTTTTTAAAACTGAGGAATTTCGTTAAGCCGGAAAATTTCTAACCAGCTAGTTCCGTGGAAAACCCTGTATTTGTTTGCTCATATTTAAACAAAGATTTTAGTCAATACAACAAAAATTTGAGTTAACCAAATGGGTTTTTCAGTGTGGTTAATTAGTCGCCTTTCTCGAGTTTCTGTGCACCAGTTCGCCGGTGGTATTTATATTGTGCTTTGTGTTCACACTAGTTAATAGTTGTCGTTTACGTACAAGTCGTTTATAATTTACATGTGTTTCTTATTGTTATTAATTCCTATTTTTCTATGTATATTTCTCTGACACAGTCGCGATAGTTGTGGAACCGGGTATTGGTATTTCAAGGGAAATTACTAAGGGTTGTCCACAGGGTTCGCGTTCGGAACTGGTGTATTGGAATATTTTATACGATAGCCTCTTTAAAATTATATTACTAAGAGGGTTGTGAGATAGTCGCGTACGCGGACGATACTAAGTTATTAGTTATTAGTTAAAGCAGGGCAATATAATGCTTTAAAAGATAGGGCTACTCAGGCTTTAGCAAATATCTTAAATTGGTGTTTAGAAAATAAATTAAATTTTAATGCGGACAAATCAGAAGCGGTATTTTTTGGCAAACCGAGGCAAAGAAAGCCTACATTTAAATTAGGGGAGGGTAGAATTTATTGCAAAGAATTTGTTAAATATTCGAATGGGAATTTATACGTGAGAATTATAACAGATAGTTTATCTCTTATCTGTATTAGAGGCGTTAGGGAATTTAAAAATTTCGGCCGATTTGTTATTAGATACTTGGGATATGTTGCGTGAGGGGGATATAAAACTTTTTGGAGTAGGAGTCACGTAGGTATAATCCGTAATGAGAGGGTGGATCAATTAGCAAAGGGGCGGTGTCTAAAGGAGATAGCGCGATTATTGGATTTGGGCTAATTTCGGTTAGCGCAGTTAAAAAGGCGTTTAGGGATAAACTTGATAATAATTGGCAGAGTAGCTGGGATATTACTTTAAATGAAACATGGACTAGGCATTTTATCGGTAGCGTTACACGTGTTAGGGAAATGAGGCTTAATTTATCGTGACAGGCGGTAGAATTAATAATAGGTCACGGTAATTTTAAATCATATTTATCTAGAATTGGAAGGGTTAATGATTCGCATTGTGAATATGGTGGGGTAGATATAGCGGAGCATATCTTATTTGAATGTACGTTCACTGATGAGTGGCGGTCGCGTACGGAAGTAAGGGCATTAGCTAAAGGGTTAAATTTGCCGCGACGCGAAACAGATATTAGAGATAATGAGTCGGTCGGGGCTTCTTTCCAGATCCTTCCAGAGTAAGGTTTTTGCCATGGTTTTCTCTTACTTCTTAGTCATTGAGTTTATATAAGTATATTATGTATAATCAATGTCCTTGGCGAATACTGGGAGATAACGAAAACTCGTTCAATGGGCGCATTTAATAACAACTGATAGCTTACCGATTTACAGTGGACTCGCGATTATGTGATCTAATCAAATTTAACATATTTCAGCATTTCACATAAAGTAGTATTCATGTGGTCGCGAGGCTGCTGTATTATATTTTTGTTATTAATAGTGCTGTTTGGATGCTAGGATTTGAAATTATCCGGATATCCAATACTATCTAAAATCTACTATCCGGTACCCAGATCCAGATCCGGTTTTCGCATCCGGATCCGAAAATCATATAAATTGTCGACCAACTCAATATTAGCGTGCTTTCTACATATGTACACACTCACTTTGCATTACATATACATATTTACATTATTGGAGCAGATATGAGGTTTTGGATAACCGATCCGCATCTGAGGTTTCGAATAGCAGATCCGGATTCAAGTTTCCGGGTAGCAGATCTGAGGATAACATTAAGATCTTAGCACTAGTTATTAACAATCATAGGGAAATTATTTAATTAGAGTAGGAACATTCAATTGTTATGCAATCCATGTAGTACTTAGAATAGGTAGCCTCATGTAGTACCTTTTAGGTGGAGCACGATGTTGAGATAATGTGTAATTATTTGGTTTTCTTAAATAAAGTGCATATGTATATTTAAAGTTTCGGTTGAAGTTTTGCGAAATCAGGTAGGGTTTATATCTCAACGTTCAAACTGGAAAGCATTGGAGAAATTAGTGGAGATATGGACAAGGAAATTAAATCTTGAGATAAATAGTAAAAAAATGCAAATCACTTATGATAAACAACAATAACAACAGGATCAAGGATGCAACAATAATGGATCACAGATTAAGGAAAGCTAATAACATATATTACTATCTAAATTGAAAAAAAGGCAAATAGAAAAAAATACTAAATTAAGGGTGTGTAACACAATCGTACTACCAACCATATCATAGGCAAGGGAATGTTGTATATATAAAATCAGTTACTTTATATAATATTTATAATAGATAATTTTTTTTCTGTTAATTAGTGAATGACTTCTTTCGTTATTATTACGTTTTGAGACGACATTCCACCTTCTTTAATTATGTTCATTGCGTTCTAAATGTAAAATATTATGGCATCCGGCAATAAAATTGATAATAACCGCTCTTTAGTATTGCAATTATATTTACCGGGTTGTCAAACTTTGAAGTTCTTCACGAAGAATTTATTAACAGAAACATTACAATAAAAGGTTAAAGTTTTAAAAAGACGTAACTACGTGTTAAAATGAAGTAAAACTGTCCGAGTGAGAGGCAGGTCGTAAGGCTTGCAATGGAGTCTATTAATATTTAGATACATGTTGTATAGTTTGTCCAATATTATATACTCCATTACAATTTTCATAGGGTATTTTATATGCAATATGTATAAGCTTAATAAGGAATTTTTTAATTCAAAGTAGAGAAATTTTGATGCGTAAATTGATGGTAAGGAAACATATCTAATATCTTTAATGCTCTCTTTTTGTTAAGTTCTAGGTAATTGTTGAATGGTAAAATATGTGTCATGTGTTTAATTATTAATAGCCTACATTCTGAATTTGTTAGGTGAATGGTTCTATAAGATAAATAGATAAAAAACCAAACATCGGAAAACAACTACGAAAGAACATTATAGTAAAAAATATTATTGTCGATTGATATAAATTGATTTGCACAAATTAGTTATTTTGAGGGAAAGGGGTATTAATATTTATAATATCATTATACAGCTTTCTATAATACAATTACAAGTATATATGATTTGTTAAACTTTAATTGTTTATTTTAGAATTATGAGATTTACATTGTAAACGATGAATTTTTTTAATGACACCTAATTATTCTGTATTTAAGAAAAGTCCAATTTCTCTTAATACGGCCCATTACCTCATTTGCATACTTTTTCGCAACCTGCCGCGACAGGTAATGAATTGTCCCCGGTAAAGATCAATAGTCAAATCGTTATATCTATTGACAGATTATAAAGGAACCAGCTGATCACATATTACATACATATGATGACCTCATAAAATTTCCAAATCTGGAGATGCATCCGATATTCCATTCATTAAATGTGCATCAAAATAGTTCAAGGCGGTTATACCATTACATCTAGTGTGCCTTTCGAATTGTGTTTGCACATCACTTTATCTCACCATGATTAAAACACATTTAAAACGTTAAATAAATAGTTAAAGTGAAAATTTTCTTAAATTGAAAAGGGTACCTATTACAATATGAGGAACAAAATGTTTATCATTTGTAATTGGTTGTCATAAAAAGGGAGTATTCTTAAGATTTTACATTTTATAATTTCCCTTTGCAATTGCATGAGTGCAGATGTACGGATACTTTAAAGTTTTTCTGCAATATTGTATGCAGCGCTTGTAGTACACAGTAAGAAATATTTTAAAAAATTAATGGAATGGAGGGATACATGTTTAAACTCCATCTTCAAATCGTAAATAAAACACAAAAGTCAAAAGAGTATAAAATATATTAAATTTTAATTTCATCTATCTGATGAAGCCACTGTGTGGTGAATTTTGTAAATCTAACAAAAGACGGGTTCACAAAATATTTTGTGAAGTTCACCTTATTGACGCCCCTCTTTTGTTAAATTTATAAATTTCACTTGTAAGTGTACCTCAAAAGTTGTTGCAATTTCTTGCTGCATATATAATCAGCACCTTAAAACGTCCAAATAGTAGTACGCAATGACATATCGTTTCATTTATCTATTTGCCTATTTGCATATATTGGGTGCAATAAGAAACAGGACCGTTTGTTTAGGTCATTCTACAGTATGTAAATATATGATACCAATAAATTAATATCAAGGGCAATCTATGGGTGGAGAAAATATGAGTTAGAAATTTGTGTACATGGATAGCTATCTACCAGATACACGTTTTTTATATATATATATATATATATGTATAATATATATAGATGTTAAATACTTTCGCAACATATTAAAAGGTGCAAAATATAGTAGTATATATATAGTATACGTGAGTACACATCGAGATTTCTTGCCGTTAATAACAAGTATTGTTTTTTTTTTGTGATGTGTGTTTTTTTTACTGAAATGTTTTGCATAATTGGCACCTACTTCAACTATTGCACCTACTCACTCATAAATTAGTATGTCTAATTTTGATAAACATTGTGAAGATTTCGTTAGTGCAAACATCGACGCATTTAATATGAATCAAAGAAAAACGAGCTTTCTAGATAAACGGATTTATGTTTTATTTTTGTTATTTTTTAACATACCTAATACTATTCGCACATCATGCGTACTGTAATTTCATCAAGCTTATATTGATTTTGCAGCAAATCTATGTATATGGGGCAGATAGTGCTAAAATCATCTTGCAGATCTCGTTTACCTTGACCATGAACGTTAAAATCGATAGACGGTTGACCGTACAGGTCAGGTTCAAAACTGTAAAGAAAGGATATTTTGTTGTTTCGAAGAATATGCACTACGTATATTATGTTTATTTGAAATATGATCTTCTTTACTGATTTTACCAAAATCGCTATAAATATCCTTTATACAAACTTCACGCCAGCGGTTACCATAAAATTAATATAGCAAAAACACCCGAGTTAAACTTCTAAACATTATAAGGAAAAACATGCTTTTCCTACGTTTTTGTGATACTATTTACTGTTTATAATCCAATTACGATAGCTTTAAACACGTAAATTAAAAATAAAACAGAAAAACAACACTGTTGTTTGTTTTTGTTTAAATATTTACCATTGTATTTTGTACACTTCAGTCAGACATCAAACAATAGCAAAATGGCAAAAATAGACACATTTCAACGAATTTTACTCATAAATAAATTTTAGAATGGAATCAAACTTTAAAAAAACAACTAATTATGTATGCGTGTTATGCATTTCGGATTGTATAATTAAATTATACATATCAGTAAAGCAATAAAGATATCTGAACAATTTATTTGTAGTTATTGGTAAAAAAGCCATAAACTAATGAATGTGGCATTCAAGGTAATTTTATAAATGAAAATTTCAAAATTAATGGTGGTATTTTTGGAATTTGAAAATGCTTTAGCTCTACTTTCTGTATAAAAAACAAAATTTAATATTTGCGGAAGCAAGTATGCAAAAATGGATATTAAATTCTACCGTTTATCAAACGTTGCTTTTCAATGTTTAATGCTGCTCAATATTTAAGAAGATTAATTACTTAAATGTGATGTGATTTAAATTGCCTCTCCGAACCTCCGAACTGGTTCATTGGAATTTTTGAAACTTCTGACAGGAATTTGGTTTTGCTACTGCACTGATTAATTGATTTAGTGACTGAGTACGAATTACGCCTTCTCAAACCCCTTTACAACGCAGTCTTAAAGTTTGTTCGTTGATGTTACATCAATTACACTGGTGCATATTTTATCTTTCTCAAATACGTAAAGAGTGAATCTTCTATCCTCTTTTAATGAGAAGCAGTCTAGAAACTGTAATACCAACGACCAAACCTTTAAGTATATTGTGCTATTCCGTATACATAATATAATATGAAGACGCTAATAAAAAAAAATTAAACTATCATTGAAGTTTTTGTTATGATGTAGTGTTATACAACCAATGTCATACGAAAATATTTTAATAAATTTTAACATTATCTTTTCAGTACTGTTTTAACCAAATGTGTCTTTACATTTTCTTTTTAAATTACCTAGTAAATGGAGTTCATTACTAGAATTTGTTTTGTTCTATTTTTTTAAAACAAGGTCGTGCAGATAATTACACTAAATTATGTTATTGTTTACCATTTAGTGCTGTCACATAAGTTGTTTTTGCCTAACATTTTCGATTGTGTTAAGGAGGTTTTTCCTAAATTATATTCCATCTTTGTATTTATCGTACATCTTGCATACGTTCTACGACAAAATGTAGCTTAATATCAATTTCTATTGTTCATAATTGTTTTGTAATAGTGGCTGGCCAAAGTTAGACAACGTATGTGATTGTAATTTTTAGGTTGAAAAAGTATGTTTTTTGTTGCGCAACACTGTACCATTTAATTTTTATAGCTGCAATAAACTCACATACAATTGTATGTTCAAGATTATTATGTAGTTATTAAATAAATACTATTGGGATTATATTATAAGTGCACTAAATTAAGGAATCTTGATAAAATCTAATGGTTATAAATAGGTATTTGAAATATTCGATACATGGAAATATTTCCATGTGCTGAAGAAATAACAATACGCTAACCATTAATTCAACAATCTATGTTTGGTAAATAACATTATTGTCAAGACTAAGCAATTGTTATACATACTAAACTAGTGCCACATATTTTTCTTAGAAATGAACGTTGTATTGTTAAAAAAATTCTAGAAAAATGCTTTTCCCATTCGGAATAATTCTTATGTACCCACGATTGCTGTGTTATCAAATAATTAAACTTAATTTTGTTGAAAATTGGGAATTACAGATGTCTAAAAGTCTGTGCAGTAGTAGTAGCATGGTAAACAGAGCAGAAACGATAAAACACGATCGAAAGTTTTTTAGAAGGTTTTTTAGGAGTTGGTTAAGTAAGGTTTACAAAAATGACGACAAAATGGATCTATTTTATATTTGGTTTGGAAATAAAAGCTAGTTTTTAACTTTCTGTTGTAGCAAAATTAAAATTCTTAACTGAACATTGATGGAATTTTGGATGTGAGATTTTTATTTTTATGGGATTTTTTCCCCTAGAATTGCTTTTTGTGCTAAGGTTGTTATAGGCAATAAAATAAAATTTAATATATTGTAATAACGGTGTGCTGATTTGTTTTGAATAGTAAAATGATAATTAACCCAAATTTCTTCAAAACAATAAAAATAATACTAAAATAATATTTCTTAGTAACTTGCTGTATCTTACAGAAATACACTGACATGTAAATGACATGTGCGATGACAAATAAAAACATAGTTTATAAAAGGAAACAAATATAAAATTGTAAACTAGAAAACAAAAGAGCAAATAATTTAGTACTAGGACATTAAACACGATAATATTCATTAGACAGGTTCAATAAACTATACTTGAAAATGTGCAACAAATGAAAATTAAAATGTTTGCTATTTTATTTCTCTATGTAAATCGCCTCCAATATGTTTATCTAAAATATGTGTATACTAACACATCTACACGATAGTGCCTTATTTCTTGGTTTTTTTATTATTGCAATAATACAAATAACATTTAAAATTTAAAACTTACCCCATTTTTGTGTTTTAGCATTTATTACAAGGGTTGCTGTAGTTCGTGTATTGTAATCCCTGCACAGGCACTTGTTCACATTTATATTGTGAACCACTTTATATACATTTATTTTTAGTCGACATAAATATTATAAGTTAATAATATTCATCACACAGTTTTATAAGTTGAAATCTGAAACAATCCTTTCACGGTCGATACGCAAACTTTTAATGACCTGCTGGAAAAATGCTGATGCCATTTATTCGCGAATACTTACGACACATATATGTATGTGTGCATAATATGTATATGTGTGTGTTTGAGATACGTTCGTGTATTATATGGGACTCCAGTGCAGGACAACTCAGTATCGTAAAGTGACCTGACAGGGATTTTCTGTCAACACTTTACTGTATCAATGAACTTGCACTTGGAAAAGGAATATTTGACCTCTTATACTGCGATCCTTATACTTATTTTCTGATTCGTCCTTGATATTTGCTTATTATACCGTTTGTTATCGGATCAACCCTGAACTCCGCGTGCTTAATGCAATTAATAATAGACTGGAAAATTTATGCCCTAATAAGAAAATATGTATTTCTTTTTTTTCTGCTGTAAGATGAATTGTGTGAATATACATATTTCAAAACACATTACAGGGTGTCCAAACCGTCTGAGGACAGAAGATTGCTTATATATTAATATAATTACTTAAAAAAAATATTCAGGAATTATGTACATCGTATCTGACAGCATGTCTTAATAGTTCGCATTGTACAGCATCTGTACAACAGCAGCATATCAAAGATGTATTTTTTTTTAAATGGAACACCTAATTTGATTTTTGCATCATTAATAAGAAACTATGAAACCACTAAAGACACACTAAAAAATTTAGACAATTAGGTAGTGTACTAATAGACGCGTAAATATCCGATCATCCCGCACTACAACAGATTTGATTACTCGGGAAAAGACAATTGTTTTGGGAACACGTGAGTTTCCATTATCAACCGAAGACCAAATGAATTCCGTAAAAATAAGAAAGACCTATTACCTAAACATGCACTGCTATCTCCCTCTAAAAAAAGGAAACATATTTACAAGTACTTTTTCTACGCCTATTTGCCCTTCGAAATACCAAGATTTAGCGACAAATGTGAATCTCGCAAAACAAAAACGTTTCGATGTGACTTACATCTTTTTCAACTTGTATCTATATATTATATTCAATGCTGTAACAGGCGATTTAAAAATGTAAAAAATGTAAAAAACGTATACTATTAACAATAAGTGACAAACAAATTAAAAACTAAAACAAAAACGAAAAACGATTACAGTATACGTTGAGAGAAACTTACTTTGATAAATATTTTAAATGTATGTACGTAATTAGTATATATACTCAATTTTTTTTTTCTAGTTTCATCTTTTACTTTAAATTTTAAAATTTTCAATTTTAACGTCTAGTGCTACATTATTGTGTATTTTATTTAAGTGTTGTTCTAGTAACGTGTTTATATATGATGTTAGGCGTTTCAATGTCATATGTTTGTGAATAAGTGTTTTGAGGTATTGTTGTTTTTTTGTTTATGGTATAGTTATTTGTATTTATATGTTGTATTTATTCGGCTATATATAGGTGTTAGTTAATGTAGTAGTTATTTTTTTATAATTTTGAATAATGGTGTAATTTACGAAGTAAATTAAAATAAAGTAAGTAAATTAAAGTAAAGAATCGTAAATTTAATACTGTAACGAGCGCCAATTTTGAAACTGGCGATTCCGATAGGCGTCCCTAGATGGCGCTAGCATAGCGGAAGAAAGAACTACCTACGAGGAATGACAGAGAGGCTAGTACCGGTCGAAGATTCGAGACAAATTCTGGCAAGAAACCTGCGTAAGGACGTTTCTAGGAAGGGTTCCGAACAATCTCTGGAAGTTCGCGCAGCTATAATACGCGTCGGGTTGGCCAGGAGGAGTCAGTCGATACGAGTTGCATAGTGCGGATCGCGAAGTGAATTAGTACGTGTAATATAAATATTGGTGCAAATAAATCGTTTACATAAATAAAGACATTAGTGGTTAAGTGATTTAATTAATAAGCATTTTTAATAGATTTTAAATACCGTAATTGTGTTAATAGAATAAGGGAATTTAAATATATCGCCTGTGTGTTTTCTAAACCCCGACAACGTTCTAAAACTAGAAAAACGTTACAATACGTATATTTTATTATTATGTACATTTTTGTTGTTTTTGATATATATTGACTCTAGTATTTCTCTTTTACTTTTATGTTTATCTTTGTCCAAAATTTCTTCTACTTTTTAGTTTTAAAATAAGCAGAAAACCAAATAATAAAAAAACTAAACTTTAAACCCAATTTCTATAAAAGATACGTGGGTGATTGCCTAATTTTACTTCCGGAAGAAAAAATTGAGCATGTTTTCCTAATTCCATTTCACCTAAACATAAATTTTACAAAAAGAAATAAATAAAGATATTAATTTTCTTGACATCACAATAATCAGAAACCAATAATTTAGAAACACAATTTTACCAAAAAAAACACAAACTCAGGCAGATATATAAATTTCAATACTATACAACCATTATCTCATAAAAGAAACGCAATAGTTGCATTGTTTGATAGAGACGATAAAACTTGTTAGTCCAATTTATAGAAAACATATTTTAACTAATATAACAAACATTTTAATAGAAAACAACTACCCAATAAAATTTATTGAAAATATCAAAAAGAAACGCTTATATAAATTACATAAAAACATACAAACTAAAATTAACTATAGCAAAAAAAGAATTATAAATACATTGCACTAGCATATATAACTGGTTTGTCGCAAAAGCTAGCAAAGTTTTATTAAAATATAATATAAAAGTAGCCCACAAAAATACAAATAATCCCTCTTACCTACGTTCAAATTTAAAAAGTAAAATCCCACATAAAAAACAGTCAAATGTCATTTATAAAATAAACTGAAAAGATTGTAACGACTCTTACATTGGACAAACGTCACAATATCTAGAAGAAAGACTAAAAGGTCATAAATACTCTAAAAATATCACGGCTTTAAAAAAACATGTACAATCTAAATGTCATAACTTTGATTTTGAAAACATAGAAATTTTGGACAAAGAGAAACATAAAAGAACAACAGAAAAACTAGAGTCAATATATATCAAAACAACAAAAATGCATGCATAAAACATATTAAATATAATTTACCAAGTTTATATTACACCATTATTCAAAATTATCAAAAATAACCACTATATTAATTAGTACACCTATATACAGCCAAATAAATACAACGTATAAACACATTACTAGAACAACACTTAAATGAAAACACACAATAAAATGTAGCACTAGACGTTAAAATTGAAAATTTTAAAAGTTAAAGTGAAAGATGAAACTAATAAAAAAAATTGACTATACGTACTAATTACGTACATACATTTAAAATATTTATCAAAGTAAGTTTCTCTCAAGGTATACTCTGTAATCGTTTTTCGTTTTTTGTTTTATTTTTTAATTTGTTTGTCACTTATTGTTAATAATATAAGTTTGTTTTACACTTTTTACATTCTTAAATCGTCTGTTCTGTCACATCGAAAAATCTTTTCTTTTCTACCCTCGTGAATATATCAAACTGCAGCAGTGCGCTTCCCTATTCAAGTCTACCATATCGATAGCCCTGCTATGTGCTCTTTGAATCTAGTTACGGTTAAACGTTTTGTATGTCCAATTTGTGTGTCCAATTTTATCACACCCACTACAACCGATTTTATAAATAATCCAGTGCGCATCCTGCTTAAAAGGCACAGGAGCAATATTGGATATTTTCAAAGACTTTGAACAGTTTGTTACCAATTTATGTCGTTTGTCTATACCGCTTAATAGACAGTAAAAAAATTACAGTAACATTCCAGGTACTTTTTACGCCTGGAATATTGCTGTAATATTTCAAGTAGCTAAGAGAATTTACATCAAACTGTAAATTTAAATTTACATTTTTATAATTACAATGTTTTAATGTAAAACAAATGTAATATAAAAAAATACACCAATATTATCACTGCTTTTTGTAAAAATTCTAGATTTCACTCTGTACAATTACTGTAACTACAGCTGCATATATCTTTATACAGATAAACACAAGAAACTGCGATAATTAACGGTAACGTGATTGGCTTCTAGCAATGAGAGGAGAGGGTGGAGCGAAAGCAGTTGAAGGTTAAAGCGATGTCTTGGCTTAGGTAGTACTCTGGTAGATATAGACTTTAGAGAACGATCATTCACATTTTCAAAGAGGCATATTGCATATTTTTCTACTTTGAATAAACAGTAAACTAGGCGATTATAAAAATTATGTCGTGTTTTGGATACCAGACTGTACCAATTGATCCCGCTCGATAGTTAGGCCTTAATGGTTAGAAATATTTTTGGGGTACTTACTTGCAGTACTCGATACATTAACAAATAAAAATTCAAATTTCTGGTAACGGAGGAAACGAGAACCAGCAAATTATATTTTATATGATTATACAGAGTGTTGCATTTTAAATTTGACCATATTTTCCGTAATACCGGAACTAATAAAAAAATATAAGATAGAATAAATAATTGAAAAGTTAATGTAAATAATTCATTTCCAATTGCATTAAAAATATTTATAAAAAAAAAGTTATGGGCAGGGACCTTTGTGAGCTGGACCATCTGGAACTGTTTCTTTTTTTTAATTTTAAATTTTTAACAATTTTGAAAGTGTTTTCTTCTTTTTTTTGGATTATTTAACTTGAAATGTATGCTCTTGTTTTCATCATAATAAGTGTGCTCTAGTTTACTTCGCCTGATGAAGCAGGCAATGTTTTTGCAAAATATAGGGATTAAACAAATGAGACGTTAATTAATACTAATATACAGAACGCTTATCCGAAAATAAATTTGCAAAATCCTATCTCCTATATTTGTTTTCACTTATAAAATTCAAATATTTATTTATGTAAGGCAATTCCTTTGAAATATGTATTTATCCAAAAAATAATACACAAAACAAAACTCTTAAAATAAATTACACTAAAAACAAAAGTAATGCATAAAATAAAAATATTTTCTGATGTTACAACATTATACACGGCGTGCTGCAACATTATACGCGGCAGGCGGCGGGTTGGCCACCCCTGCGTTAGAATATACTTGAAAGGCAAGTGGGTTGTAATTAGGGATGGTTGCTCCGGATCGGACCTGTTCTTTCGGAGCTGGTTCGCTTATCGGAGTAGGTGCACCAAGTTCACTTTTCATAAAACAGTGGGCTTCTTAATCCGTTGGGTGCGGGTACGGAGAACTGAATGCAACCCTGGGCTCGATTGAACTAGATGGAGCCACAGTACCGGAGCCGGAACTATTGCATTAGCAAGGTCCGTATACATAAGGTTACTTCGTAAGTTGTAGATGAGGCCCGGGGAAAGGCGAAGGTGGATACACGATGACGCTGTGATGACGCGCTAAGCGATCATTTCGTGTTTGTTCTCATTAAAAGGTTAGTATTCGGGTATTCTGTTATAATAAAAAAAACTTGAAAGTATATTGCAAGACACGTTCTTGTTGACAAAACATTAATTGAAAAATTTTCTAAATTAAGATTTTTTTTTTAATAAATATTTAAACTTTTAAAGAACAAAAAAATCACTGAAAAGAGAGAAGTTAAATCTAAAGGACGCAAATTTGCCTAGAAAAAAAGAAAAAAAACATTACATAAATGTGTATTTCTAAATTTTTAGTTTTCTTAGTTTTTAAATTAATGTTATTTTGTTAGCTTAATTTACTTATGTTTATGATTATATAATATTAAGAAAATGTTTTTTTTATTAGGAAGAATAAATATTTAGTATGATAATATATAATCGTTATCTTTTTACCATTCTACTTTACTTTTTCTTTGTTTCTAATTTAATGTTATGCTCTATGTGTGTAATTCTAACTTTTGTGTTATATTTATATAATATCATTTTACTTGATTTACTTATGTTTAACTACTACATAATAGTACAAATTCGTTTTTTATTATAAAAAAAAATATATTTAGTTTGGGAGTACAAATCGCCATTTATTTTTACATGCACCACTTTAATTATTAAAAACAGCATACATGATGACACGTTCGCGCTCTTTCTATTGATTGGCTGAAAAGTTACGAGGTAGCCTTGTATATACGAACCTTGTTGCATTAGTGCACTCGCATCCGCATTGGTTCTAAACCTTAACACTAGTTCACAGAATAGAAAATACCTATCCAGATTCAGTTTTCTGTGATCTGTAACCTGTTACGGAGTTTGTTGTGAGTTTTGACTCTGGATTGGTTTTGCGAATTTGACACGTTTAGGTGTGGTTTGTGTACTACTTAGGTTAAAAGGAGGTGCAAAGCTTAGAGAAAATTTAAAAAAAAAGCGAAAAATTTAAAAAAATGGAAAGTATAAAATTGTATAAGAGATATTTTTTTAAATGAGAAAATGGAAAAAAGGATAAAGAAAGTACAAAATCGAAAAAATAGAAAAATCTTAAAAAATAACTGCAGCGTTATTAAAGTTTGCAAAAGTAAAATAGAAAGTTAAAAAATTAAAAACAATAAAAAGGCGTATAAAATTCAGAAAAACGAATGTGAAAAAATGTAAACAAGGCTTCAAACAGAAAAAATGAAAAAAACAAAAAAAACAAAAATAGACAAATGCAAGCAAGTTGAAAAAAAAAATTGGAAAAAATTGTTAAAAAAAATGAAAAAAGAATGGCAGAGGGGGAAAGGAAAAGAAAACCTAAATCTGAAACGTATTGCACATTCTGAAGTGGGATATTATCGGGTAAAGGGATCGACTAATAAAACAACATTCTTCAAAGGGGCACGTTCTCAGAGAACGCCCGCCTAAATTCAAATATATGAGTCTTCCCACTTCCCTATATTAGCTTCTGCATATGTGGTACCAGCGCAATAAAATAGAGTAAAATTTAGAAGTGGAGCTCTAGATCTGTGGACCTGAGTTTTTGCACCAGGTTCAGAGTTGGAGTCGCGAGCTGGTGCACCTACTACGCATAAGGAGCAGATCGTACCATCCCTAGTTATAATGGAAAATTCGCTAAATACAGACGAAATAAACAAGCTCAACGATTACTTTGTTGACGAGTTCTTGAAGCGGAGTGTACTTTAAAAGTCGCCACCTTACTACCAATACAATTGAAGGTTAGTGCTCAAGATTCGATAAAAGTAAAAGAAGGTAATTCTAATTAAAAAGCCAATATTGTTTTATTAATAATAAGCTACCTTTACTACCAGCTAAAAAAAATATTTTAAGATAATAAATAACAATATGTTTTATTTATTAATTAATTTAATCGTTAAATTAATTAATTAAAAGTATTTTTTTATTTACTGTAAATATGTTATGACAACAACTTTTTAGATATACTGCGTTGCTTTCTATCTAGTCCTACACTAATTTTAGTGAATTGGGCCAATTCCCAATCATGGGTATACATGCAAGACCGTTGAAAATGTTTCTTAAGTATGTATATCCTCTGTGGGTATGAAATGATGTCCAGATAAACATCACCAGCCACTTAAACAATTTAAAACGAATTGTTAGGTTTGATAGAGGGAGCCAGGGTAATAAGTACAATATAGTGCAGAAGTGAAAATACACGATCTGCAGTTAAAAGCGTGTAATGCGAAATCGTTTGAATATTTCCCCAAAACTTTAGCTTGCTCTCAAATTCGGACTCTTAAAAAACGCAGATAATTGATACTATTTTGTTTTTTTTTTATTTTGAAATGTACTCTAGAATTAAATATAGCATAACTTTATGAGGTTTATTTAAACATTGTGTTCCTAGAGTCTTTTTGGCACAGAAACATATTATTAAGTGTGACCTTCATGATCAAGTCTTGTAAATCTTGCTGCTCTTATTTAATTAAATAATATATGAAATAATTCTGGTTATTTGTTTCATATTCTTCGTAGTTTAAGTTTATAAACTATGGATCCACTTTAAATGAATATTATGTGTGCTTTAATATGTTCTAATATTAACCGATAGCTATGTATGCATTATGGTTATTGTCACTGTTATTGTTATTATATTACCGTTGCATACTCACACACTTCATTTTGACATGCGCTTATATAACACATATACAGAATGTTTCAGGTCATTCGTCAACTATTATTATCTCGCGACTTATTTTAGCTTAATTAAAGTAATAACAAAATCTCACTTAAAGAATCATTTCAAAATATCTTTAACTTCCGGAAACGTTTCGTGTTGTCGGAAGTCGACACATCAATTTTAAATGAACTGATGTGCTTTTCCTATGCTAATGCTATTGCCATTTGCCGGCACTTTTTCCCGAATACGAACAAAAAACTTCTCATAACACTATCACAACCCTTTAGAAATCGAATGCGCTATCCACTAAACCAGGGGTCGGCCACCTTTTTCGGACGCCGGGCCATTTTCAAAATATTTTTTTTTTATGCGGCGCGCACATTCAAATGTACTTAAATAGTGTTTTATATCATATACAGTAAAATATTATTAAAAATGAATATAGAGAAAACAAATATTTTTTATTGACATAGATATAGTAACAATAATGTCAGAGAACAAAAATTTTACAATTCAAATTATGTTGGTGCTTTGGCGGGCCGCGAAAAAGTTGCAAAGGGCCACATGCGACTCGCGGGCCGCAGCTTGCCGACCCCTGCACTAGACTGTTTGTTGCCTATTACAATTTACTGATGTTATATGACTGCGCTCACGCACGGGAGTAAAAATTGAGTTTATGCGGGATTCTTACAGTTTATTGCAGCCAAATGCTTGTTTTACATTTTTTATCGATATAATGATGTAAATTACGAATTTATACGATTAAACGCGTTTTTTCACCGTTCAAAAAAACATTGTTTTGACTTTTTTTGATACATCAGAGGCCTATTATATACGCTGACCTGGCCAATATCATCGTCGACTATTTAGTAATTTTGACAGAAGCGATTTAAGTCATGGTGACATGGTGTGATCATTTGGTCATTGTCTTTGTCATTCTTCACATTGGCTGCTTAGATTTAGATTGTTTTTGATTGTTCTATATTTTCTGCTTGCTGGTTAACAGGGCGTTATTTATTGTCATTCGCTATTTTTGGAATTCGTTTATTTAGATTTAGCGAGTTTATCGTTAAAGGTATGATTAAAACAGTGATGAAATAATTTATCAAACTTTTATAGCTATGTATGTATTTAATTTATGATGGTGCTATATAGAAAATGTAGTGTGAGTGGTTGTGAAGACAAAACTTCTACGAGATAAAAATTTCTATAGCCCTCTAAATTTATGGAACGATTTAAAGAATGGATGCAGCATGTAAAAATGCAAAATTAAATTCGTTTGAGCCAGATTTCATTTATCGATCCTACCGTGCCTGCAATATTCATTTTGCTGCAGAAGATCTTGCAACTAGTATGTATTTACAAAAAAAAAACAGCTGTGCCAACACTTTGTCTGTCAAAATCATCAACTACTAGTATTGCGAAAAGTATAGTACGTGTTGAACCTGAGAACTAGTTCTAAGTACTAGTTCAGATGTTCAAAGAGAAGATGATTGTGTAAACGGCATCTTCAACTAGTGGGATTAGTGTTTCTACCAGTGGCAGCCGGCCCACGACTCATTGAGGAGGCTATGACATCGCAGAAGTTTGTCGTATAATTTAGTGTGGAAGATACTATATTACGAAGATAATTACGAAGTTATATGAAGAAATTCGATCTACAGCATAGCCTCCTCGATGACGCATGCACCAGACGCGCCTGGTCTACACCACCAAGGAAGCGTAGATTATCCGAAGATATGGATGTATGACGCAGGAAAGAAGATGGAATTGTAATAATTTTTTTATTAATCAATTTATTTGTTCTTGAAATTCCGGTATATTTACTTGATTTTACAACGGTTGCATTTTTATAGTAGCTAAGAAATTGTTGGCAAGTTTCTTTAATCATATTTCTAATGTGATTTTATAAAATTTTTAAGAAATTACTAGTAGATATTTACTCCTAATTTTATTTATTACTTTACACACTATTTTACTATACACACATCATTTTTTTATCAATTGAAATTTATTTGATTATATTTTTAGTATTTTTTTATATCTCAGATATTGCTAGTATTTAGTACTAAATTTATTTATTACATTATACATTTCTCATATACATACCTGGATTACACTTATATCTTTATCAGTGAAACCAAAGGCGATATTATTTATGAGATAGCCCTTAGATATTGCAAAAAGAGGTTTTTAAAATAAAATAACTCGTTTGCTTTCACTAATATCGCTCCTTTGTTAATTTGTTATTTAATTAAGAATTGTTTATAGTTTTAATTTTTATTATATTATGACTTCAATAAATCTTGTTGAACTTGCAACATTGCTAATTATTTTACCAACAATCTGGTTCTAATGTTACAAACGCAATTTAGATTTTTTTGGTAAGATGTGCTGTTCCAAAAAAATTATGTAAGTGCATATTTTTCTTTCCATTCGCTTCCAAATATATCTTAATTTTGTTTTCTTGGTTTAGCATATAGACAGGTGGAACGACACAGCAATAAAGATATTTATCTGGTAAATTGAATTTTAAAAATGGAGGAAGAAGTTCGCTAAACCATGAAAACAAAACTAAGATATACTTCTATGTATTTGTAGCGTATGTAGGTTTGTCTGTAAGCATTTATAATATGTAGATGCCTACAGACTACCATACAGCCGCTTCAGATATGCATTAAATTTATTATATATTATAAACCCATATATAATTTCGTACTACGCGCTCTGATATTTTAATTCTGAATATTTCAATAGATGGCGCTAAATTGTTTTGTTTTCTCCTAGGGAGAATCCGTGCGTTAGGGAGTTAGGCGCGGAAGGATAACCACTAGCTGTGACCGGCGTAGAATCCTGAACGGGTCTAAGAGTAGCTGTTGCTGACGCATGCTCTTTACTTACTTATTTAGTGTGTTTGATAGCGGCGTTTACAGAATTGACTATGTTGAAAGGTTAGGTTGCTTGCTCAAGCGTTTCTTTAATTTATATCACAAAAACTAACGTTCGTGTTTTAATCTTAGACAACAATATCTTGTTACACATATAAAGGATAAGAAATTGACACAACATTATTTTAATCACAAAACTATAGAAATAAAAACAACCACCGTAATTAAACTTTAAAATAAGTTTTATAGAGTAACATATTTTAAAGGTATCACTAATATCCTCGTTCACTCTTATAATATCTGTATTTCACTGAGAAAATGTTTACTAATCGTAAGTGAAAATTTAGTATTGGCAACTAAAAAATCATTTGTATATGTGACAAATGATCAAAGTAGTTGCAGCAAGTAAGTCGTGTTCTAACAATGATGACTGGCACTAAATAACTTTAGTTTTCCTGATAAATGAAAAACATCATTTATTCCAAATGTTTTGCATTATTTGGAGTTACTTTTTTGTTTTTCTGGTATTAGTTACTGTAATTCTGTATGTGGTGTAAATATCTATATTACTTATAGTGAATGCTTTGTCTTACTACTGTTACTTTACCTGTATTTACTTATCATAACTAAACTATGATATTTGTGGTAGAATAACACGTACTACAATAAATTTATTATTTGTATAGTTATTTTGCATGATGATTTTCATGAAGTATTGGTCCTCTTCAGATCAAATACATGAATAAAATCTAGTTAATTACACAAAAATACACTGTAGGTAGTTTAGAATAAGTTGAATAATAGTTGTTTTAATTCACCTCAAAAGGACTAAGTATATATTAGTGATAGCAGCGATCGTGTATAATGTTTTATAATATTTAGGTATTAAAATTATTGAGGTGCGTAAAATTAATATAAACTGCTACATTAAACAATAACATACTTTATTGTTTTTCGTATGTACATTTATACATGCAAACATATTGCTATATTCTAAAAATGTTAGAAAAGCATTAAATACTCTAAAAATAAGGCTACCATCTTTATAAAATATAACTTACAACTTAGCGTAAAAGATAACTGCAACACAATCCGTGCATTGTCACTGCAGGTTAATTGTTTCACTTTGTCACTTCCACGAATTAGTTAAATAAATGGTAGCTAGCAGCACATTTCTAAGCCAAATAAACATGTGTACGAACCAGGACACTGAACCAGGGGCAAGCACAACATAACCAATAAACCAACATGCTCTAGAAGTGCTGTCGGTTCCAGTCGATTGTACCCCGAACACCAACGATACAAAATTTTAGTAGTTGCCTAACTCACTGACCATTATTCTTTAATTAGTTTTCATTTATGCCTACTATTTACACTAACTAATAGTATACCAAATAACTGAGTTTATTAGTTGTAGATATATTTTGTAATTTGAGTATGAAATATTTAATGCCTGCTAATATATTTTAGTACTTGAGACTATAACACAGTGTTAGAAAACTTACTTTATTCACTTTTAATGCATGGCAGATTTATAACGAATAACTATTTAATCGTAGTTATTAAAAAATATAGTTGCCACTAATATAAAATTCTAAATATATTGTTCATTTGGACCATTTTTCTCAGTGTATTAATCCATGCGATTTCGTTGCTATTTAAGCATAAATTACAGATAAATATAACCTCATCCGCAAATATTCAAATAAATATCCAGGAAAAAAGCATTAATCGTGAATTTTATATGTATTCGTAAACTATTGATTTTATAATTTCACAAAATGTCCATATAATAAAATGATTTGCCTTGATCGATCTAAAAATTGTAGTTTCTGTATTTATAATATTTATATTAACCTCTCTGCGACTTATATTGTTTCCATTTCACTTTATTCATCATCACTTTAATAAAAAAGCAATAAAAAGTTAGTATTACCACAATTTACTGTAACAATGTCAATCTAGTTCACACGCCTTAAAAATTATACTTTGAATGTTTGCCGTCATCCCCATTGGATGATCTAGCGTCGGCCATATTGCCTAGCGAAAATATTTTTCGCTAGAAAAGATGGCTACCGCTAGCTCCAGCGCTGGATCTAGCGGCCGCGTTCAGGACGCCGCTCGATCTAGCGGAGCTCAGCGCCGTAACTCCCTGAACGCACGGAATGGCATGTCAAATGTCTGGTAAGCGCGACGATATAATTATGGCCGCAATATTGGCGGCAATTGGATTTGAGCACGTGAGCATAGTAACCATATCTGACACATTCGAAATTTGAGTTTTTTGTTCGATTTTGAAAGCAATTTACTATTTTAATTAAACGTAGTTATATTTACAATTTTGTACATGCGAATAGAATTTACTTATTATTAATATGTAAGGGTAGCATAATTATAACTGATAAATTACCATTGTTAATTTACTTTACAAGGAACAACGGCTACACAAAGAATAAAATTGTAGGCAAGTGCCTTTTTACCTACGATTACTAAATAAAGTATGTATATGCAAAGCATACAATTAAAATATATACCTACGCAATCTACCCCGTACATGTAATGTATATGCTTCTAATCCAAATTACGTATATCCAGCAAAGTATATACATAGGATATGCATTTTTGAACAAAAAATTGTGAAAGTTAATTCAGATATCCATCGAATATGTATATTACACGCAGTACATTTTTTGCACATTTGCGCATTTCTTGTATTTCCATAGGCGTGATTTACGAAAGAATGAGTTGAAGTTGTTTACGTCTATAGTATATAGAAAGTTATCAGGTGTAAATGTGATATGTACACCATTAGCGATTCACCTATTCTTGTTGTATTGACTTCAGTTCCTGACTTTTTGGCTTCTTTCTTTATCACTTCCCACATTGCTTTTGTTTTATTACCAGCGTCTTGTATATATTCTTCATTCGACTTTTGGTTCTGAGCCGTAAGTAATTGAAGATCTACGGTGCAAGGATGCAAGGATAAAGTTTAGACATGTCCATCTCATTTATACAAACTGTAGATCATTGATTACTCGAAATGCCAGTGTGGATATGAGATGTAGTTGATCTGAACCATATACTCTTCAATTGCCCATCGCAGGAAGAAATCCTAAAGACATTCATCTATCAACTAGTTACGAGAAAAAGAAATACATTTATTCATAAAGTGTAATAACTTTAATGTGTTTAAATAATAAAGTAATTAATGAGTTAATCATAGAAACAATAATCGCCATGAAAATCAAAATATGATATTACGTGCCAATCGATGCTCGTTCTTTCCTAAGGGAACCTATTGTCTGGTGGCCGATTTCTTGTGTCATGCTTCAAATGTTACTTATGCCGAGGCGCAGGGATGTGAAATGTGTGTTTCTATCTTTCATCCTACAGCCGTTTACCTCGTATTACTTAAATTGATTTAGACTATACTTCTGGCGCTCATGGGCTTTAATCCCAAAATGCCACAAAAAAACCGATACTTTCGGCTTTCACCATGAAGATCTCGCTTATTGTTTAAGGTAATGGTTAGATTTAAAATTGCCAAAATTGCTAAAACTTTGTGTTTGTTATGAACTCGAATAAAAAATTAACCTATAAAAAGTGACATTTAAAATTTCTTTTAAGAAACGAAAAAGCTTATTTTGTTCTTTTCCCCTAGTATCTATTTTGGCCTGTAATGGTGTAATTTTAGTATGTGTTGTTACACATCCTAACGGCCAATTCTTATACATAATGGTATCCGAAATTTTTATACCACGTTTCAGTTCTTTCTGACTATCATCAATATTGTTATTTCTCAACGGCGATATTTCTATTTCTTTTCATCATTTCTATCAATTTTATCGGACAAAAGGTATTACATGTTGGTGATTCGCTTCGTTGCTCCAAGTTGCTCAACTCATTTTTACCTCCTGTCTATATTATACAGCAGCATCGCTTCCCAACGACACCTCATAGTGACACCTATGCTTGTATAATTTTTACAATTTTTTTCTATCGCCCTTTTGTATTATTCTATTTACAATAAAGTTTTCGCTTATAATACTTATTAGTGAAAAATCTACGAGTAATTAGTCTCTAAGCTTGCATAACAGTATATTATGTATGATGAAAGTTTTGTGGTCAGGTCCTATAGTTTAAGCATTACGATTGGGGAATACCATCTCAATGAAAGTTATGGGGATTTACAAACTGTCAAAGCACAGCACAGATCACGCAAACAAATTGCGTCACTAATGTACATTCTCGCTTCTGTTTTGAATGTGGGTAAACTACCTACAAGCGTAGGAAAAATTAATGATAAAACATTATGTTTACAGGGTGTGTAGATATTCGCGAAAGACCAGTACGAGGCAACCTTTTTTGTTACATAAATTCTTAGGTGTTGATCTTAATTGAAAAGTCTACACGAATTCTCGAAAGTTTCAATATTTATTCAAACCGGAGGCAGATGTCATTTCGAAGATTGGATCAATGTCTTCCGGAAACGGGTTCGTTTATATCAAGTCATCGCAATGCCTGATTTAAAACAAAGGCAAGCGGAAATGGATTTTAGAATCAGGACAGTTAGTTGTTGCAAGGAATACCTCAAACCAAAAAGCCCTTCATTCAGTTTTAAAGGAAACCATTCAACACCATGTTGCTACGGTTCAACTTCTTCATGAAAACGACAACCTCTGACCGTACTTTTACAATACCATTTTAAATGGATTTCGAGTGAGACATGAATGTCATTTCAAGTATTTTTGCAGTTTTAAATATAAAAATAAGTAAAAGTGCGAATAAATGCTTAAAATGAGCAGTTGATTTTTGTTAGTCTCAGTATTTAAAACACCGAGATGGTAGTTTTAACAAACATTTTAAAATTTGTGTTGTTAACGTAATATTATATAATGTTATTTTTATGCTTAAAGGTTATTCGGTGAATGCATTTCGCAGCATGTTGTATCGACTAAAGAGATGCAAAATGGAAATCGGAACAATATATTATGTAATTTTTAACGTAGGTAGGATATAAACCATTAGGCATGTGCACTGTATATGTATGTATATACCGTTGGCGCATTCATTTAGACACTGTTGAGGTTTTTTGCTTTATATGCAAGACGTTTTTTTTTAGTATTCTTATTTTAATACGTTTGTACAGCATATTTGTATCATATTTAATATATTCCACATATTAATTCTGTGAGACACATATTACATGGGAACCCTGACGCTTCTTAATCGCGTCAAGACTTGAAAATATATAAAAACTTAAAAACTGAAAAAAACGAAAGATTTGAAAACTGAAAATTTTTAAAATTAAAAAAAATAAAAAATCTAAAAATTCGAAAATTTCTAAATTTCAAAGTTTCCAATTTTTTGAATTTTTCAAGGAAAATGCGTTAAAAGTAAGACAACGTGCTTGTGCAAAAGCTGTACAATTGCCATATAAATAATTTTAATAATTTTACAATAGGCCAGTATATAGTTGTTAGATATGAAAATATAGTGTATCCTGGAAAGTAATAGATAAAAATAATGACTAGGAGGAAATTAAAGTAAGAGTTATGAGAAAGAGTGGTCCATTTATGTGGAAATGGCCTGTCCCAGACAATATTTTGTGATATGGAGAATATTCTGGAAATTATGAAAATACCTGTTGTACAAAATAATGAATAAATATAAATTAAGTTTATTATAAATACAGTTGTATAATGAGTAAGTAAACTACTCATTAACTTTTTTTTTATTTTTTGTGTCAATAATTGGCAGTTCGAGGGTTAAAATCTGGTACAAATTAAATTTTGAGGTGTCAATAATTTGTACATATGCCTGCTAACAGATAAATTCGTAGATCTAAATTTAATACGTGACAATAATTACCACATAAGGCATTTTAATTAATGAATGTATTATTTTTGTAATAGTATTAATATGGACCTATTACACACCTATAGTAACTATAGTTCAATATATCATTAACATCATTCTGCTCGTTAAAGTGTGCGTAATTTGGCCTTCTACCTTAATATGCTCAATACATTCTTGATAGTATGCATACTAAAAAAATAAAATTTTTCTTAGTAAAAATCCTTTTTTTAATAATTTTCCGCACTGAATGGGGGTAAATGTACAGAAACTTATGAAAAATGTCGAAATATTAGAAATTTTCCCATAATACCAGTATTTTACGTGAATATTATAGAAAAATTTCTGTTTCTTAGAAAAAATCTCTAACATTGTAATATTATCAAGAAAAATATTAATATCTCTTAGGAAAAAACTTAAAATTTCCTGCAATTTGAAAAATTACAGTTTAAAGTTATATCTTTTATTCAAATGAATTACCTTAACAGCAAAAAAAATATTTTTTGATATATGATATCAAGTACTTACGATTTTCTTAATGAAACTATTTATTTTATATAAAATTGATACAGCTACTGGTAAAGTAGTAGTAGATTTACGTTAAAATTGCATTACACAACTGTAAATCATTACGTCATGATGCTCTAAGCATATAATAGAAAAAATTTCTGACCTATAGCAGCGAATACATATTCTACAAGCGCAGAAATTGCCGTGAAGATGGCGGTTCTCCTATTTCACTACGCTAAGTTTCCATACGCTATATAAGTGTTTAGAACAGAATTATATACATTTGTTTTGTTCTAACCCGACTCCGTAGCTTAGTTTTGTTACGTCCCCATATTTAGATTTAAGTTCCTTCAGTTCTAAGAAGTTAATAGTGAAGACATCTTTCCCTTTTTCGATCCTTTCTTTATTCTGTCAAACACCCTCTTCATTAATAATTTATGACCACTAGAGTTCCTTTGTACACCACACGCAGTTACTTTTGTAACCCCACCAAGGGAAAATGGTCTGTGACAAGGGACTACTATTTCAAAACCATATTGTAATAAGCTGTTCTGTTCCGACAATTCAAGCGACAATACATTTGTAAATATCTTACTATGTAAATATATGAAATTACAAAAAAAGGGTTTTGTGTGCTTTGTTATTTAAACACATCAACGTAGAAGTGACAAATCCAGCACCAACGCATTCACAAAAATCTACAATAAGTTTTCTACATGGCAGACATGGTTTGCCATATTTTGTAGGAGCTGTTATCACACAATTGTTGGATTGCATATGGTGGCCCGTGATTTTTGCGAATTAACACCCAATGTAGAAAGACAACGGGGACGAGCAGTTGTTTTGGGTAAGCATTAGAAATATTAATATTTTGACAAAGGTTAAAAGTTAAAGATGATAGTAATGGGAAGCAGCCTTTTCCCATTATTATTATCTTTAACTTTTAACTGTTGTCCTTACTTTCGTAGAGCCACACATATAAAAAGAATTTCTTCGGTTAAGTAAATATATTTCTTTAAAAAGTTTCGCTTTTTTCAAATATATCTGTAATTAAAATAAGAAATTATTCTTGTATAGAAAAAATATTTTACTTGGTTGTAATCGATAATATTCTTGGTTATACGACTTGTTTTAAGAAAAATATATTTTCTCCAAGAGACAAATTTTTCGATCTAAGAAATAAAAGAGGCAACGAAAGAGTGGATCAGATATTTATAATTAAGAAAATAAATTCTTTTATTAAGGATTTTAATATTTGAGGTAAATCTTATAAGTACTTTTAGAAAATATGATGTCATTTTTGCGGTGGGGTTAATTTGGCTACGTGACACTCGAACGATTACTAATAATGCAGTAATTGTGTGCATGCATCGAAGATAGAAATGTGAATTGTGGTGGTGTTAAATACGTTAAATTGTATATATAATAGTAGGAAGTCGGTAAGTAATTCAAGGTTTAACTGCTTTATTTTTAAACTGCAGAACCACAGTATATACCCTATCCAGTAATTTCACTAAGCGTCGGCGCCTTTGATGTTTTGTCTATCAATTTAAGGAAATTCGCGATGGCGTTTGGCGGCTATATTTGCAACTAATAATTGCAAAGTGGGTACGACAACAACCTGTATACTAGAACGGATTGACAATTGACAGAAAATCGCGTCGTTAGTTGGTCCATAAAAAGTAATTTCAATGAACAAATAGAGCTAGCATAATTTACGCGCTCAATATTAATGGAATTGATAGAAGAATACTAAAAATGACATAATTTGGTTGATATTAACATATATATTAAAAGTAAGTAGGGCTTAAAATTATACATAGGAACTGATAGGAAATATATTCAGTTACAGAGAAATATATACATATTCCTAAAAGAATCTGTTTTAAAAATCGTTAATCGTTTGTTGCTTTGCTTTATAACTTCGTCAGAGTTCACGAATTAAAATTTACTTTCCTGAAAAAAAAAACAAATGTGGAATCTGTGTCTTTAGTATTTTATTTATTACGTACTAATCGTTTTAGCCAATGTGGAACACATTTATACCTTGTATTTATAAAAGGATTAAAAAACAGACTGAAAATTACATTGAATTTAATGATAATTTTTCTAAAATCGGTTGAAGGAAAACATTAACAATCACAGCAGGATTATCACAAGTAATTACAAATTATTAAGAAAATTATGCTTGCGGAGTAGCTTGGCACAATAATATAATTCATGGGGGAATAAGTACAAGAAAAGTTTCAATATCCTTTCCCATTTAAAGACAACTCGCAATAGCTTGAAAGCATTTGTAGTAAACCAACCAAATAATGAAAATGTAAGTATTTACAATAATTGTTAACAACTATTTCTGGTGCTGCAAAATGAAATGTTATTTTATTACGACTACAACATTTTTACATTTAAATATTTATAAACATGTATTATAAAAAACAACGAAGCAAAATTTTAACCAACATTATATTTTTACTTACATTACTTCATCTGGGGGTAATTGAAAAAAATGATATTCTTTATTATCTTTGTGATACCTCCTATCACAATTTGCCACACAGCACTTTACGCTAGGCATTGTGGATTTATTAATAACATATTAAATAACTATAGAGCTAAATTGAAATTTTAAACAAAGAAAACAACTATATACGCTACTAAAATACTATTAATAAAGTTGTATATTAAAAATAATTAACTACAACAACTACTCTAAAGGTTACTGTTAGAAATAAGGTTTATATGTTAGCAAAAAATAAGTAAAGATTAAAATAAATAACGACACCAAAGAATACTGATAAGTAAACCTGGAAATAAGAAAATATATTGTGAAAGTACGCTTTCAATTACGGAATATTCTGTTAACAGCACAACATCAGTGTCACCAATAACGTTGCTAACAACAGAATGGAACGTCTTCGTAGGTTTGATTTTTGTTTGTAAACAAATTTAAACAGTTTTAGTTACAATTTCACCCACCTATGCGAGACCGCGAATTTCCTTGGACGCCATGTTTGAAACCCATGTTACCGGCGATGTGAAACTACTGGATAGGGTATATAGGTACTGTGGCAGAACCGTACTTAAGCTTCTTGATAATGGAAGTTTTTGAAATATTTAATTACAGATTTAAAATTTGCCTACAAATTCTTAATTCCTCTGCATTTACTGCCTCCAATGGGGCTGCAAAATGTCGAAAAAGACATTGGAAACACCAGCTTTGCAAGCTATAAACAACATTTTTATTCATGCGAAGGTATGTTTTGCATTTGTAAATCAACATATCCCGTCTAATTTCCTAATTTCTCTGATTTAAGTAATCTTAAGCTTTCTTGATCTGCAATAAACCTTTAAAAAGTAATAATTAGGAGAGTATAGAATGTTTACTAGTCATAAGCTGTATAAATTAATAAATAAATAATTATAATTATGTTGTATAATAGAGGTGAAAACAAAAATAAAAACAGGATCGCGCTACATTCGAATGCTTAGTTGCACTAACAAGTAAAAATATACCAACTACTATAGCTACCACATTTTCTTATCTACTATTTATTGTGAAGTATTGTATTCATTGTAAAATAATGTATCTCTTCAGATACCCGAAGATTTTGAAATGTTAATAAAGGAGCAACAAGTGACTGCCGATATTCGGAAGAACAGCTGAAGATTAAAGTCTAATTAAAGGATCCAGAAAATTCGACTGCACGTTGTCGAAAATTAGAAAATGTATAGTCTCTTTGTGAGGTGTGTGATATAGTGCTGTAATACGTTTTTTCCTATAAGGCCAAAATTATAAATAAAAAATAAATTTATGTTCCGAATAGCTTTTATTGTTTGGTTTTTTCTTTTTTTTTGAAATATAAATGATGTAATAGTAGTAACACTATTATTATGATAAGTAAAGAAATGTAAAAACAATCTGAAAAGAAGATTTTCACTTGGAACTAAATATATTTTGAAAGAAGATTGTGGTTTTATTTACAAGGCTGTTGTATTTTCTAAAATTATTTTTTTATATGTAAATAATTTACCACTAATACCAAATAGAATACTATATAAAGATATATATTTAGTATCCAGTTTGATGTTAGTGGCAGGTTTTATATACATATAAAAACTACACTTTAGAAAACAGCAGTATTGTTGTAAATAAAACTACAATCTTCTTTCAAAATAACAAATATTTAGTTCAAGTAAAAGTCTTCCTTTCCCAACCAAAGCTAATTTCTTGAAATTAAAAGTGTATTTCTTCTTTAAAGTAAAATTCAAATTTCTTTGCAAGAATATTTTTAACTTAAGTATTATTTCTTTAAATTGAACGTTTCTTTTTATGTGTGCAGTACTTCCACATATAATTAATATTTTGTTTGTCTGTTATGCATTAAATTCTAATTAAATACACTCTACCAAGGCATTTTCATTTCGGCGATATTTTCACTTTTGTTAGGAAATATAATCAGAAATACTGAACTTTTCTTTGTAATTTTACTTTTAAACAAGTAAAACTTCTATGGAAATTATCACTATTTTTATAAATCTTGGAAAAGTTGTCCACATTTCGAAATTTTGCTATGAATATTCTAGGTTACATGAAAAAAAAACCTTCGAAAGATTACTTATACTTAGAAATATTACTTCTAAAAGTAAAATGCCTGTACGGTTTAAGGGGCACAAAATTGACCCAAAATCGTACAGGAATCTTACCAAAAATTTTTTAGTGTGTAGAATTCATCCAACATTTTCTCTTGATATACCTTAAAATAATAACTCTATCGCCTACAATTTCCACAACCACAAAATGTTTGCGCTTTACTGTGATTATGTTGAGAGGGGGGGATATTCTTCTACGTTTGCATTAATTTGTGTTGCTTCCGTGTTAGAGAATTGTTCGCACACATTTTTCCTTAACTGTACAATTTGCCAATCACAAAGTACAAAATCTTTTGCAATTACAGCTTTTATTACGAGTAAGACATGCTTTGCATACTCTACGCTTAATACATCCAGGTCAAACATCACGTCAATACAGCTTGTTATATCTACGGAGGCCCGTTTACGAGTTGCAAACTCGATGTAGTACTTTATTTAGATGTAGCGTCTCGCTCGGTTCTTGCTCTTTACATAGCAGGCAGATATGTGCGATATAAATGCGAGTGAAAGTCAAGTCTGGATTCCCATATCAACGAGCCACACAGCCTATATCGGATATACGAGTGAGTAAGCCTCCGAGTACGAGTGAGAAGCTAGGTTTGGAGATTGCGCATTCGTTCGGCTTTCAGTATTTGCCGTGTATATGACCGCGTTAAAGCGTAGTTTCTCGGTAAGTGACTTTTATTTACGAATGTTACTTTAATTTACCGCCATGAGCTCGGGAAGATCCGCTCAAAGAAAGTTCCGCTACAGAATAGAGCAGATGGATAAACAACGGGCTAGAAAATCGCATAGCATCGAAGAAAAAATGGAAGTAATAAAGCGAATTGATAGAGGTGAACGCATAAAGGATATTTGCTTGTCGATGAACATGTCCTCGTCGACTGTGTGTACTATGAATAAAATGCGCGATAAGATTAAAAAAGCCTACGATTCCATGAACAAAGGGAATAACTTGGATCGCGTCATGAAAACCCGATCTAAAATTTACGATAAACTAGAAAAATACCTAATTCACTGGATCGACGAACAATCTCAAAGCGAGGTGCCCCTAACTCCCAGTTTGGTTAAAGAAAAAGCCTTGTCGAGATTTAACGAATTGAAAAATAAATTGCTAGAGAGGGGCGACGAATCTGTAAGAAACTTAGAATTTAAAGTGACGCAAGGATGGTTCGATAGATTCGAAACTCGCGCGATGCAGAGTAATGTAAGGGACGAAATTGATGTATTAAACACTGATGGAACGACGAATTTCAAAGAATTTAGTAGCACCATGGACTTGCGAAGTCAGATTGTGGCTTTTGATGAGGACGCCCGCGCCACCAGTTCTAACGATAAAGATACCGAAATGACGTTGGAGAATTACCAAGTAAAATGTGAAGAACTGTCAAACGAAGAAATATATCAATCCACTGTTCACTATTCTCCCCAAACCGAACGGTTAGAAGAACAGCTCGGTCGTGGGAATATCGACAGCAAAGGATTGGAAATGCTCTTAAAACAAGCAGAAACATTAACTTCGTTCGCGATGGAACACGACAACGACATGAATCGGAGTAGCAGATTCAAAAATATCGTTCTCGATGCGGTAGCACCGTATAAAGAATTGTACGAGATGTTGCAAATAGAAAAGATGCGGAAAATGTCGAAGATGCTCCTAGATCAAGCGGACTCTCTTGTTTCGGTTGCGGTAGACTATGACAGCGACATCAGTAGAAGTACAAAATTCAAGGACGCCATTTTAGACGCTGTTGCGCCATATAAATTGATATACGAGAAATTGCAAGCTAAAACTAAACAAACCACGATGCTGAATTACTTTGCTTCTGTATCACCGGTTTCTTCGGTTGATTTATCGCAGTGCGTAACTGTCGGCAGTTCTGAAAAAAAGAGAAATATATGCAACATTTATGGTGTTCATGAACCTTTACCACCGGGCATATCGTGCCCAGCTTTTCAACAGGAGGCGCTTTCTTTTACGAAAGATTCAGATAAGGCTAGTTGTGGGCAGAAAACGGTAAGATCACCAAAAGGATCCGCAAATGCTGATAAATAATTGGGAAGTACTGTTTAGAAAGCATATAACAAAATTCATATTCCGTTCTGTTTTATATGCAAATGACATTATGTTGCTATTAAGAAATACTAAAACATATGCAAAAATATTATCTCATTTTTTCATTAATAGTGTTTTTTTTGCGAGATTTTGCTGTTTAAGTTGTAACGGTGAAATGAAAGCGAAGTTTCTAATTTAAGCTATTCTAATTTTTATTAGTTTACATACAGAAATATCGTTTAAAACTTTTCTAGAAAAAAATGGAAAATAGGAATGGTATTTAATTCCATTTACTTTAGATACGACAATTTTACAACAATAGGTATACCAAACCAACAATAATATCAATGAATCTGGAATTTTACGCTACATTTAATGTTGTAGTAAAGAGTCCCACGTTCCGTTTGAAAGAAAAAAAGTTTTTTTAGCTCAAAGGCATTGACATTGGAAATGCGCTTTTGAATACCCTGCATGTGATTTGGTGATTATTGCTATAACACCTTATACCTACATCATTGCATGTATATCCGCATTAGTAGAACCACTAAATATCTGATCCTGCATGAACTATTTAATTTTATTCGAAAAACTGCAAACGTCAAAAATTCAACAACATTGCAAATATCTTTACAATTTGAGTTTAGAGATAGGGAACTCCTATACAAATTAGTTACAAATAACTCGGTAAATTCATTAGACCGATAAAAATTGCACCATTCCATTTAAAATAAGAAAGTTGATATCAACACCCTGTATACCAAAAGCGCTATAGAGTTGAAAACATTTCATTAAAGAGATCAGAGCCGTGAATACACTGCAAGTTTCAAAATCAAATTCCTACTAAAAGTTCAAAAAATCAAATGACCCAGTTCGGTGGAAGACTTTGTATATTTAATTTACATTCACCTCCTGTATAAAAATATTTATTTTTGTTCTTATCTTATTAAGTGTTAATGTACTAAACTTAATTTTTTGTTTTTACGTAGACTAATCCTTTTTACTTCAATTGACTCATTTATTTTTCAACGTATTTTAAAGATCTATTTGCTTAAATATTTGTCGAATTTAATATTTTTAAGTTACAATATTTACTATATTAAACAAAACTGTAGATAAGCGTAGCAGATGTTATTGTGCCTAACTGTTTATGTTTCGTAATTACCCTTGCAAATATGTAAATATATAAAGTTTAAAATGTCCATATTAACTTTAAAAATTAAGATAACTTGTGTACTAAGAGCGCACTATTGACCTGTCGGTTGCAGTAATATGATAAAAATAGGATGAAAAATTTGATTTCTATCAGTTAACAAAGTCGGGAAATACGTATGCTGGGCAGTTGTATCCGATATAAAGCTTCAATATACCAACTCTAATCCGTATGCTATCGCTGTCCGATAGCAACCACTCTCCGCTAGGGTTTGACGCAGGCTAGCTCATTCAGGCTTCGATACATTTTCCATACGTCACCAATGCCTTGTTGAGACCTCGCTGACGTATAGTGACTGTAATTTCCCGAGATCTGTATTGAAGCCTCGTCCACCGCGCTGGGTACAACTATGCAATGTACTTTCTAATAATGATGTGTACACATAATACGCTGTTTTTATCCTTTTGTTTTTGTTATACATGTATGTTTTATCTCTAGTTTATCAAAATAATAAAACAAATATGAAAATTTAGAATAGAATCTATTACCTATTTGTAAATTAACAACTGCGTTTTTCCATTGTTCCATACAATACACGACGTAATCTTATTTTCTATTACTGTATCATACAAGCAGAAACAAATAGTTGTAGACTCCCACCTGTTTGTCTAAGATATGTAAATAAATAATGTTTAAGTAGTTAGAAAGAGCATTCTAAAAATGATTTATCTAGTGTTATTCATGTTATGCCGTAATCCCTGTGTAAATAATCTTCCTATCTGCGATTCAAAAAAGCAGAATATGAAAAAAGAGGCCCAGGTTGGTAGAAATGATTTATCTAGTGTTATTTATGTTATGCCGTAATCCCTGTGTAAATAATCTTCCTATCTGCGATTCAAAAAAGCAGAATATGAAAAAAGGGGCCCAGGTTGGTAGACGACACTTCACTAATGGGATTTAAATTTGTAAAAAATGGAATATTATACGCCCGAAGAAAAACTATTTACAGTAAAAAGAAATTAGACCCGATTTATTTGTAATAAATTATCCTAAAAGATCAATTCCTAGCTTTTTTCAATAATATACTATTTACGAATACCGAGGTATGTACCTACTTTATTTACTGTTATTAAGTTTTTTTTGACCTTTAAAATTCCTTTCCATACAGTTCTTTTTTTTGTTTTGATATTGTTTACAAGCTCTGTCACTGAAATTTATAATTTACATTATCTCATGCTTCGATATAAAAATAAGTATGAAAAGAAAAGAAGCATGAATAGATTTTAGTTGCCAAATTAGTACTATCTTATTAGTTCCCTTTTCACTAATACAAATGTAATATTGGATTTAATATTACTTTTCTTCTTTAACTTCATAAATCGTGTTCACACTAACTGGCTTAGGCAATTGCTCATTAATCTGTTATTCATCAATACCATCAATGACGATATAAAAATGATCTCTAGCGAGAAAAAAAATATCAGGCTCATTTTACTACGACTGACAATCAGCTATGATTATAACGATTCGCCGAACTTTAATAAATGTGTGCTGCGGCCTCCTGCGTAGGTACGGCCACAACTGAAGTCCTTCCCATTTCCAATCACGCAGAATGTAATTCACAGATCGTAGTTTTTCACCCGTTATGTAAATGTAGCGCCTTTGATTTACAAAAATCTCTGCCTTTTGCTTACATGCGCATGCGCGGATTTGAAATTCACGAGGAATCCATGAATTTTACGAAATAAGCGGCAACCGCTTCTGAGTACAATCTTTTTTCTGTGCAGAATACTCACTTGCAATTTTAAGCGGTCGCAATATCAAATTGTAGCACTTCGGACGTGCAATTGGTATTACGCATGCGCCATTCAGTTGTGTACAGTTTCTGACTTCACAGCGAACAATGGTAAAAATACAATTCTTTCGAGCTTTTTCAGCGATTTTGGCCAACCATATTTTTCGTAGCCGGCAAAAATTGACTGTAACATGTTTTAACACTGCGTAGGCTTTCACGGCCGGTGTAACTATAACTAACAGCTTCTTGCGGGTTTCGCCGTGTGTCAAAACTTTCGCTCGACGTTTCGCTGTTCATACTGACAGCTTCTTCAGGATAACTGAACTGTTCAGTTATCCCGAAAGTTTTGACACACGGCGAAACCCGCAAGAAGCTGTTAGTTATTGTAACATGTTTTCTTTTTGTTTTTATTTTTGATTTAAACATCAGGGGGCTTGTGGGCGATAAACTCATTTTAAAACCGATTTCGTAACCGGTTTTAAAGTTTTTCAAAACAATTTCAAAACTTCAAAACTGGTTATGGCTTTTATTTTTAAAGGCGATTAATCACTAGAAACAAAACTGGTTCGTTAAAAATTGGTTTAAATATTCTTAGCGCCCTAATGTGTATCACTCATTCTGTTGTATATTAATTCCATACAATTTATGTTATGTTATGATTTATTTAAAGTTTGTGTATACTAAAAAACTTAATTCTCTTCTGTTAACATAAACAACTTTTAGTAAAAGCTTACTGAAGAAAAGATGTACTTCTAAAAATTGTTATTCTTTGCCAGTATCTTTGCAATTTTCAGTTCAAAAATTTGTACATTTTAAAATTTTCTAAGGTTTAAATAACATAATTTTAGCCTAATAAAGGCTATACAGAGTTATAGTCAAATTATGCGGTTATAAAAATTTAATGATAAAATAAAATCAGGATAAATTAAATTATTCGTTTTGCTTTTCTTTCATCCTTAATATTACAACTAATGGTAAAATGTTAAGTTAAAGATGCATCGCTATGTTGAAATGTAAATTCAAAAATTATGGCGAATTGCTGGTATTTGGAAAAAAAGTGAATACCACTTACTAGTGAGTGGTTAACTGTCATGAAGATGTTAAAAAAATAATAATTTTTGAGTGTCGATAAATTTATGTAAAGTTTCTGAATTTGCTTGTTTTGATGGTTAGGTTTTCTATGATTATATTTGATTTATCTCTTTCTATGTTTATATTTTGTTTAATGTAAGGTAGAATGTATTAAATTAACGATTGTGAAGGTTGCTGGTGAGCGTTAATAAAAATTTAAATAACTTATCTGAAACGCTAACAGTTATATGATAGGATATTTGTAGATATGAGTATAGGCGTTGATAGTTAAGCAAAATATTGATTATAAGCATGACTAATAGCATAAAAATTGCAGTGACATGAAGCATTAAACACATGAAATGCATAGCAGTATGTATTTCTGATTATTGGCTAAAAACTGATAACAGTAAATAGGTGTTTGAGAGTAGATATGATGGAGTATAAAGCATTCTCTGGTTATTTTTTAGTTAGTAACTTTGATAAACTATTATAATACTATGTATATACTTTATAAATATAGCAAATGCTAACACAGTGAAAAACATTTTTGTAGGTTTAACAACATTTTGTAGTAAACTTTGTGATAGTATTTCCTATGATTGTAGTTCAGTTTAATACAAATGCCATACTTAAATTGTACCAGCGAAAACAGCGAGTAGGTTTAATATTGTGGTAGGTCTTGAAGAAGAAAGTATCCGAACGATGCGAGCGGAAGCGAGTGAGACAGAAGATATCGGGTCCCTTCTAATGCAAGGAGCCGATATTTTCTCTCTTGCTTGCTCAGGCTTGAATCGTTCGGTTATTACTTTCTTCAAGTCTACCTATAAATATATGAGAATTGGTATTTGTTATAACAACACACAATTATAAGACAAACTATGTATTTATAGCTGGTATGTTCTAATAATCTACAACACAATAATTAAACCTACAAATGCAATTGCTAAATTGTACTGTACTATGTATAGACTTATTTTCTCAATACGGTGATGTTTCTGATCTCAAATTAAATTATAACTGCTATTGAAGAATACCTCATCTTACTTAACACATTCACGGACATGCTGCAATTGCAGACGCACTTTATAGCACATGTCATAAAATTGTCTGCACTGTCCGCGAATGTGAAGAAAAATACATATTGTTTAAAATTGTATATTTGTATACAATAACACTCTAAAAAGGCATAAAGTTAGGCTTGAATTCTTTGCACATACAAATTTTATTTATATTCAGATTTACATAAAGATTATGGGTTCAAATAAATTTGGGACAACTGTACACATTGTAGGTATATGAAATAAATCAACACAATTAATGAAGAACAACTTACAGCTTGTGGAATCTACATCTATTGTACATATTTTTGTCCTTTTAAGATTTTGGGTTGCAATATTTAAGAAAGTCAGTGAACATTTACATTGTTATTGCCTGCCATATAAGTATTTACGTAGTAGTAGCCAAACTCATAGCCGTGGCGTTCATCCGTAGTCAATAAATTTTAATTTTAGTATAGGGATCTTATACTATACATAAAATGACCTTGCAATACGCCAATGTTGAAACAATATTGGGCGTTAAACTTGTGGTAGGAGACACGGCTATATGTCTGTTTCTATTTTAAATCGCCTCTTTCTAAACTCTTTCCTACTCTTTGCTTTCCTATGCTATAATTAAATTTTGACGATTGCAGTATAGACTAACATCGTCAAAGAGAACCTATAAGTCTGAAACGCAGTTCAGGGTGTGTTAGCCAAGTTAAAACAATTCTTAAAAATATATGTAAATCCACATTTTGTTCAATTCCATTTGTGTTATTATTAAGTTATACGAAAAAATCATAAAACATAGGCTGGACTGGTGATATTATTTCATTATTGGACAATTCATGAATCAAATAAAAAATATTGAAGGAGTTTATTCTAACTTGGATATGCTGAATTTATTGAATTCATGGAAAATGCCAAAGAATTACGGGAAGAGCTTGTCGAGAATTCAGTGAAAGATCCATTTGTCGCTAATAGATGTAATTTCAGAAAACGTGAGGCACTTTTTGTAACAACTGGTAGTGTTATCAAAAAAACATTATAATAAACCTGCTTCCGACAATAGTAGCAATGGAATTAATATTTTAAGCATACAATCTTCAATTAATAATAGTGATGAATTCAAAAAGGAATGAATTGCGAGAATTTTTGTCTGAGATTTCAAGAAGATCAACATTTTGTTGCATAACATAACTTGGAGTAAGGAATCAGTCGAGTTCAGTCGGAAGAGCATGACAAACAGAAGAAATAATCATTATTGATTTGGTGAATATCCACGTAAAACTACACTCAGAAAAGTACTGCATTGAACTAGCTAAAATTTAGTTAATTTATCAATAGTGTTTGGTTATATATGGCGAACCAAAATTTCTTTGTTGCAGGAACGAAAAAAAATATTGTTAGGTATTATATATCGTTATGGTACCTACATTGGTATATGGTATATGGTATCTTGTTATGGTCACTCTAGCAAGGGGCCAGCCGAACTCTTTGAAACGTATCACATCAAAAAATATTTTTTGTAACACAACTCCCTCTGTACACGAAAAAACGATTAACGAAAAAATTATTTGTTTACATAGTGGCAAGCAAATTTTTATTTCAGAACACAACATGATTTTGTTGAAATAATCTTAGTCAAGTTAACCAAATCTTATCAGTTAATTCAAATACATATATATGCTTTAACTTTTGATTATACCATTTAAATGAATATGCAATTGAATGAACTATTATAATTTTTATTCCTGTTTCAATAAATGATCTCGACTCCTATTAGATGTTTATTTAGTAAATATACCAGATTAATAATTTATAATCGTATTTACCTTGCTATTTATGGTAAATATGTTTTGTTACTGGAATGAAATAGGAGAAGGGCAATCTATGCGACGATTTCTGTAATACATGTAAGTATTTATCGTAATTGCAGTACTATATAGGGAGAAAACTGCTACAAAATAGATGTGCTACTATAGATATTTTTCAGTAATTAATTTAACGCTTCAGATTTGTCTATCTAACAGTATTTTTAGTCGAATAGAAAAAAAAAAAAACCTGTTAATTTTCTAACAATATTAAAGTAACCATTTTCACCGTTAATTAGAACAAGTTGAAACTTTAACTTAACTAAACAGTTTTAAGCTAAATTCTTTCTCTATAGAACTCGGGAAATTACTTTGTTTTAACTCAAATTTTGGTCATAATAACCAACAAATTTCAAGAAAGAGTATTTTGTTAATTCAACACAGTAACTTTTCGGAGTATAGCGATATGCATTTTCAAGAAATTATTAGTACTTGTAGGAAGTCTCAATTCTAATAGAACTTTTTACTGGTATTGCTTGATTTAACACTACCAGTATTCAGAGTTTTCTGGTTTCCTTCGCATCTGTTGGCAGCGAAAGGGAGTACCCATCTTTCATTGCTTTTCCGGCAAATTCTTGTACCCTCCATGAATATAAATTAAATTTAAGATATCTAGATTAGAAGAAAGTACTTCAATGTACTCTATTATTGGTTTTTTTTTGGTATATGCATAACAATATTTGCCTTTACGAATACTAAATATGTAAATAATAATAATATTTACTGAAAACAATGATACAATGTAATGTCAAAGCCATAGCCTAGCAGGTAAAAACTTACAGCCGTTTGGAAGCGTTAATAAATAAAGCGGGTAATTAATATTAAAGTAAACAACAATACTATATCAATTAGTAATAAAACAATTGAAGAGTGGTTGTGTGACTCGTGTGTATTGTCTCGCTTATCATATTGTGAAGTAATTTATCATCTCTGTCTAGACTGGGAAACGACCGAATTCAAACTTCAAAATGTGTGTTTAAGATGCATCCACGGAATAAGGAAATACGATCATGTCTCCCATAAATTAAAAGAAACAAACTGGTGAAATATGAAAAATCGTAGGAGGTGCAAGCTTTTATTCTTTATGTGTAACCAAAAGTAAGCCCTGTTAAGAGATCTTTTACGTACAGTATCCATCATAAGTATAACAGTATTCCTGCGTTTTTAAAGCTTGCTAAAATTAGTCAATTTAAATTAAAATTGCGCAATTTCCTGCTTCAAATACAGTTGGGTCACCTTAATATGCGCTGTACAAAATAATGATATTGTAGATTGAACTTTCGTATAGGTATATCTAAGTATAGGTATTGAATGTTAATATATTAACAAACAAAAATATGCTTGTAATCAAATATATTTTTGTTTGTTAATTTGTTAATAATCTAAAGAACAAAATCGGGGATTTAATAGGAAATATGGAAGAAAAATTAAACAGGTGAGTAGAATGAAGTCTTAAAAATTAGCAATTGTGAAGAACATAGTCAAGATCCAGGAGTACCAGACGGGGACGAACATACGAAAATAGAAGAGCCAACAGACCAAGAGATAGAAGAAGAATGTCCTAAAATATGTAGGAGACAAAATGAAGGATTAGCACCTTATTAAAACGAATATGGCACGAGGAAAGGATGCTACTGCAATTGGTAAGACGCCGTGTGGATACTATAGAGGTATCCCACTGTTTGGTTTGGCAAATGCAAAGTTTAAGCAGGAATCGTTTAAGGTAAAGATCTGATTCGTCGTTGACCTGCTATGGTAATAATATATCCTTTTCTTGATTTTATGAAAGCGTACGATTCAATAGAAAGAAGAAAAATATATGAAGCAATGTAGAAACGACACATCCCAAACAAATTAATTAGACAACAAGACTGATAGCAGATACACGGGAACAAGGTAGTAACTGAAGGAAAAATATTGGACGGTTTCGAGGAAAAAACCGGAGTTAGACAAGGCATCCATTATCTACGGTACTATTTGATCTAGTATTAGAAGCAGTTTTCAGAGGCAGTGGAGTATAAACACAAGGGATCATTTGGGTAACAGCAAGTAATTGCCTATGCAGACGACGTGGCACTAATAACCAGATCAAAAAAGCAACAAGAAAAAATATTCAGCAAAATGAAAAAGACGGCACGGTTATATGGACTAAAAATTATTGAGAATAAAACAAAGTACCTAAGAATGAAACAAACAACAACAAATGAACAAAGGTATAGTAAATTCGAAACGGACACAAAAGGCTGCAATTTTGAGAAAGTAAATCACTTTGAATACTTGCGGGTAACGATTGCAAAATCAGTGAGGAGGACAAATAAATATAAACAAGATTAAACAAGAGAAGCAATGCAATGGGATAAATGAAGAGCCTTAAAATCAAAAGAAGATTCCAGAACAGCGAAGATCAGAAAATATAGAACGATATTAAGGCTGGCGGTAGTGTACCGTCGAATGGGGCAATATGGGACGTTATTATGGGTTTTATAACTGTAAACCTTTTTCTTCAACTAAAAAAACCTGAAAAAATACATAGGGAGCAAGTTTGCTGGGAGAAACAAAGGACCTAATTACATTTTGAAAACATCTCTCTGCATATGGCGTAACAACGAACTCAAGGAGGCACCTCTTTTAGGAATGCCATGTGATGCCATGGTTCGAACCCCTAACCTAGATAAGAAATATCAGGTTATAATACCAGATAAGAAGGACGGGGAGGCAGGTGCCCCGGTAAGAGCGGACTCAAACTGGTTTACTGACGGCTCTAAAACGGATTACGGCGTTGGAGCGGGAATATACACTAAGAAACCTAAAAAGAATCTTTCGGTAAGCTTCAGCAAAGACACGACTGTGTTCCAAGCTGAGGTTGCAGCAATTCACCACTGTGTCGGAGAGATAGAAAGATGTACCGCACCGGGTAAAAGCGTCGCTATCTTCTCCGACAGCCAGTCCACACTTAAAGCGATTAGCTCCTCAAGCGTGGACTCTAAGCTGATTTGGGATTGTGTAAGCGCCCTAAACGAGGTGGGCACCCAAAGGAAAGTAACCCTAGCCTGGGTCCCTAGCCACTCGGGCGTGAGAGGAAATGAGGCGGCGGACGAGCTGGCCAGGCGAGGTTCGTCAAGGCCATTCGTTGGAGCGACCCTTCTTCGGCACTACCAAATCGCAAATCAAAAAATCCATCAATGAATGGATATACAATCAGTCCAGAGATGGTGGCAAAAATCACCGGGATAATGGCAGGCAAAAGAGTTCCTAAAGAAGCAGAGGCCTGAACTCACGAGAGATCTACTGAATAAAGACAGGAAGACTGTCAAAATGATTGTAGGTCTGCTGACTGGTCACTGTAGACTGAATAGGCATATGTATAACATAGGCCTGGCAGATGATGCAATTTGCAGATACTGCCAAGAGGAGGAAGAAACACCAGTTCATGTGCTGAGGACAAGGTTTCTAATAATGGGGGAGGAGAACCCCACAGCTAGTAGCTACATAAAGAAGCCGCTCTCAAAGATGATAGTCCTAATCAAGAGGGCAAAATTAGAGAGCGTCCTCTAGCAAAAAGGGGATCACAATAGATCTGAAAAGGTCGCGGTGAAACAGGTCGATAGGCCACCCCAATCCTAATCTAATCTAATATGGCGTAACAGACACAGCTAACTTTCACAGTAAAAACCCACTTAAATGCAAATTTTGGTTCGCATTGGATTCTTGAAAGTTAAAATGGAACATATACAAAAAAAAAAATAGTAAATAAGCAATGAACTAAAACAATTAAAGCTGTAATCTGATTTATTAAAAATTTATTGTTTATTATTATTATTTTTAATAATTTTTTAACATTTAAACATTTTTGTCACAACTTATTTTGAGAATACAAAAGAAATAAGTGAAGAGCTAACACCATAAGCTTTTAATATATTAATGTAAAATTGTATTAATTGATTTGTATCAGCGGCGCCTGCTGAGACTCCAAATTTTATTATTTTAACCAGTTAACGGCGATATTTTTATTGAACAAATTTTAACAAAATGTTTACTCTAAGGATGGTTACAGTGAGAACAGAGAAACAAAACAAAACAATCGCACTGCTATATATCTGTGACATAAACGAACAACTACACCAGTATAGATTACTGTAAAATATCTACTCTTTATGAGAAAATCGCCAAGTTTCAAAAACTGCATTTTTGTCCCATATTAATCTACTGTCCATTCGACGGTACTTTGTGTGTTCCCTGTGTGTGCTTCAGCATGAGCGTTGTCGATAACGGAACGAAATATAAATAGAGGTGTGGGATAGAAAAATGGTAAAGAGTATTTTTGGGGGAACGAAGATAGAAGAAAGCGGTTGAAGAAGAAAAAGGAATCGTGAAGGAAAGAAACTATACGGGCGCAGCAACATAATTTAGCATGTTAAAGCACAGAGGTTGGGATGATTAGGACATGTAAGCAGGACATGCCAGAAGAATTATTTTAAAGAAAACTATTGAAGAAAAATTTAATTATAGGAAATCGGTGTGGAATTCAATTCTGCACCAAACAATGTAAAACTATACATTCTAAAACTATCTATTTGAAAAAATTAAGTTTTACAAGTTTCAGAATTCTTAGGTGTACCATTAATTTTTTGACATCTGTATGATACGAAGAATTTTTTCACTACATTTTCGTGCAATAATGCGATATGTCTGGTATTTAAAGCAAGTAAAAAATAATAAATTACGTTCAACAATAACAAAGTTCATGGCGATTTCCAATGAATCTGAAATGTAAGAAACTAAAAAATATTTTAGAAAAAAATTTACTACCCATACCCCAAATTTTAAGTTTAAATGCTTCGTTAAGTCGGAAAACTTCTAAGTAGGCAATTCCGGAAAACCCTATATAAGACACTGTATGGGGACGGACGAGTTTGTGATGACAGATGGTGATTGACGATGGTCGGTTACATATTTGCATTTCTGTATATTAATGCATTTAAATGGATATAAAACCTTGCCGAAGATAATTATTATTAATTGTAATGTTGCTACATCTGTCAATGGAATTGTAATTGTATTATTATCGTACATAGTAATATGAAGCACAAGCTAAAAATAACAGGTCCTATAAGTACAAGTATTCTTATACACCATTGTTAAGAGTCTATTTATAAAAACTAATTAAGATTAATCGCCATCGTGTTATAAAAATGAGCAGTGTATGATACTTTTTTGCAGCTTTGTAAAGATTTTCTATGAATTAGTATAGTTTGTTTATATATACGATCGTGTTTTTGCATATATATGATGAAAATATTTGACATATATATTACAATACTTATATTGCTAATTATAAATTATTATACGCATTTGTTATGAAAGCGAAATTAATTGCAGGTTATTTATTTTTTTTTAGGAAAATTAGAATACGGATGTATCTGGGACTTTATCGAAGAATAACTTTTGATATTGTGAATAATGGTGAAAATATCGTTTTTCTTCCTGTGGGATAACGAAGCCTTCTTCTCCCTTTTCGAGAACAAACTCCATTCTGCATGCTTCTAATAAGAGAAATTGAAATTTTTGTAAATCTCACACATGCAATGCACATAAGACAACGGGTTTCTTACAAATATGTCTCACGTTAAAGTGATATAATAATTTGTTAAGTTATATAGCAAGATATTTGTAGATTACATCAGTAAATATTTTTGTAAATGGTATTTGCGCTTGTCGTTAAGTAACATTTTCTTAATACCTGTTATAATGTAGCATATAATGAAATATGCAGAATATGCTTAAACACACTTAAGAAAATGACATTTTATGTTGGATTTACATAAGCTACAAATACGTTGTAAATTAAATTTTCATGTTCTCAAAATGTTAAGTTTTACACATGTTTATGTACAATGTAGTAAAAAGAGATGATTAAAATTTAAACAAGGACGTTTGTATTGGTTTTTGTCCCTCGTAGTCAACCGTATACAGACTTTGTAGTTTGAAACCCAACAATTATTAACACATTTAACACCAGGCTAGAAGTATAGTACATATAAACAAAATTAATTACCTATCTTATAAAACGGAAATAAATAAAAAAACCTTTTCTTTAATACACACATGTATTTCTTTATCACTTAAATATTACCAATACAATGAAGAAAAAAAAGGTTTTAATAGTTTTTTTATTACAAAATTTGTTTTAAAAAATGTATAATAAAATTAATATATGGAATGACAGTATCACATTTTTAGAATAACAATATTTTTACATTAAAAGTTTAAACAAAAATGTTTATTTATTTTTCATAGCTGTAGTATTCGATCCTAAAAAATAGAGAACGTACCAGATGGAGTGCAAGAATTCTATTACTGCATTTGCAGTGCGTGGTTGTTTATTTAATTTAAAGTAAATTATACGCACATACGAGTTAGTACTTGCCTAAAAGTGGTTAGTGTTTAGTGAAGCCATAATATCGGTATGTATCATATTTATGTGTTTCCTTATTATTCGTATTCATTATACAAGCAGTTATAGATATGGATGCACTATAGTGCTTAACAGATTGGAGATTTGAAGACCTGATACAGAACTATTTGACCTATGTGTGTACCTATATATTAATTAAGTATTCAAGTTAGTACATTGCTTTTATTGTTACAGATAACACTTCATTCTGTCTTACCAATAACATGTATTACTTCCACCTATACGCCAAATGTGTCTATAATGATGTTGTAAACAACGAGATTAATAGTAATTGCATAGCTCAGTATTATTTTAAAAGTACAACTGCTTTCCGTAGAATGATGTAGGACATTATTGTCTTTTGGTGCTCAATTTTTGATTTCACCGAGGCACATAAATACTTCGAAAAGTTCCTGTACCCTTCTAAATTTGACAGCTACACATTACTATAAAGTGATTTAGACAAAATTTGTCCTGAGCAAAACAGCAACTTATTTCAATTCTGGGAGGCGTTTAAGAAAAAGAAAATATGCTAGTCACAGAAAAAAGCTTATCAACGTTGTTTTAAGAAATGATGGCAAACAAACAATTTTTGAAATGTTATTATTACTTAACGTTTTAGTTTACTCCAGTGTTTTCTTTAACTAGCCTATTTACGCCATTTCGATTAGATTTGTTCGGAAACTGTTGACTCTATCTAGAACAAAAGTATGAAACAACTTTCTTTGTCATATTGGGGTATTTTTATTTTTAAGTTTATGATTATAAAAATAAATTGTCTAGATCTATTGGAACTTAACACTTAAAGATATCATTGAAATATAATACCTAAATACTAAAATGTTAGCAAATACTTTGGAATACTTATAAACTATATACTATACTTATATACTATATACATATTTGAACGTCTTTATTTCTAAAAAATGTACCTATAGATAAGAAATCTTACTGTCTCTCTTGTTATGGAGTATTAGAGGAATATATTATTTTAAATAATAAATTTTCATAAAGTCAAAAATTAGTTTTGATGAGATAATTGGATAAAACACTTACCAGTAACTAACTTTAGAGACACTTTACATATAATTATATATTCCCTTTATACATATATATTTATACATAACACTGTTGATATAACATTTGTAATGTATAATTATTACAGCGGTAAAAGAAAAGAAGTGAATATTTTCTACTTTATTACATTTCTCTATTTATTTATTCATTACTTTCATTTAATTCAATGTCAATTTACTACTGTTGTTGTAATATCTTGTTTACAACTGATTTGAAACGTAACTCCTTTACTCGTTGATTTTCTACTTACATTACAATATATTTTATCACACGATATTTGCAGATATACAAGCTTATACAGTTGGAATGCAAAATTTATTCCAATAACAAAATAAAAATAGTTTAGGTTAGGTGTGTCTATTTCTCGTAAGAAGCAAGTAAAGTTTATTGCTTATTCGAGAACTATGAATAAACTGTGTATATAAAAATATAGTTAATTCATGGAAAAATTACATGTGAGTATATTGAAGATAAGAATGGGCACAGATAGATAACTTCCCTGGTAAAATGTTCGTTCATATATTCAAATAATGTTAGGTCCCTATACTTATAGTTATGCAAAGAACATATTACAATCTAGCTTATATAAGAACAATATTATACTAGTTATAATAAATTTTATTAACGCTTATTGATCCGGTCAATTACTTTTATAACATAAATATAACACACTACATTAAATATATCTGCAACTAATAAATTCGGTTATTTGGGATACTGTTATTTAGTACGAATGTGAATAAGAACATTAATTGGTATAAATAAAAACTAACTAAAAAATACTATCGAGTGAGTTAGGGTAACTATTAACATTTGAATCGCTGGATAAAATCGTGCGGAATCGACAGCATTTCCAGCGCCTAATTTTGTGCTTGTTTTAGAAAGATGATGCTAATATTTATTTATCTCACTCAACAAGTGACAAGATCAAACAATTAACCTGCAGTGAAAGTTTATGGATTGTGTGGCTGATATCTTTTATGCTAAGTTGTAAGTTATATTTTTATAAAGATAGTAGCCTTACTTTTAGAGTATTTAATATTTTTTTAGAATACAGCAATATATTGTACATATGTAAATGTATCTACCTACAAAGTAGCCCTCCTGTGGGTTCCGGGTCACACAGGAGTGGAAGGAAACGAAATAACGGATAATCTTGCAAAAAGGGGCTGGAATGCCTTTTGTAGCAGTACAATACTGAAGAAACTAAAAATAGAAATGGAGCAGAGAAAATCCATTTACTGGGAAAATCTCCAAGAAATTGGGCAAAGTAAAATTCTGGGAACTTATAACCAGAAGAGGTTTACAGAATGCATCAGCCTGAGTAAGAACAATGTTCGCATACTAACAGGAATACTTTCAGGCCATTGTAGACTGAAAGGACACCTAAGTAAGTTTGGATTGGAAGAGGAATCTGAATGTAGATTTTGTGGGGAACAGGATGAAACACCCATCCACCTCATCTCAAATTGCGTAGCACTGTGCAACTCGAGGGCATTGCACCTGGGAGCATGTGAAATCGAAGAGGGAGCCCCTAGACTGGGGCCCTCTGACATCCTACACTTTCTGAAAGGAATAGGATTGGAAGGCCAGCTGTAAAGCAGCAAGAATAGGGGATACAACAGATCTTTTAGGTCGCAGTGTAACATCACCCTTCTGTTTACATACATACATACGTACATCTACCTACAAACAATAAAATATACTATTGTTTAATGTAGTAGTTTTATATTAATTTTACACCCGTCAATAATTTTTGTAATTATAGTAATTATAACATAATCGCTGCTGGTGAAATATTAGTCCTTCTGAGGTGAATAAAACAATTTATTCTAAAATACCTACTGTGTATTTTGTGCAATAATTAGCTATTATTATTGTGTTTAATCTGAAGAGGACCAATATTTTTAAAACTTATTTAAACCTAACAAAGTCAGTTACGATAACTATAGAAGAAGTACAAACACGGCTTCAAATAAGTAATTTATTGGCGGTAAGTATTATTCTTACTATGCATTTCACAGTTTAGTTATGGCAAGCAAATCCAATTAAGTAACAATAGTAAGACAAAGCATCCACTGTAAGTAATATGGATATTTATAGCAATTAATACATGGTAAATAATACCAGCAAAGCAAATATGAACTCCAAATAATGCAAAACATTTTGAATAAATAATGTTTTTCATTTACCAGGAAAACTAAAATTATTTGGTGTTAGCCATCATTGTTAGAAACACGACCTTACTTGTTGTAAGCAATTTGATCATTTGTCACATATACAAACGAATTTTTTAGTTGTCAATACTAAATTTTCACTTACGGTTGGTAAACATTTTTCTCAGTGTTCTAACTAATTTTGTGGATCCCGCATTAATTGTAAAATTCAAATATGAACCAATTACTACTGTCGACGTAGAAACGAACGAGTTTTTCGGCTTATAAGACAATGTTAAATGATAGAAGACAAACTTTACAATATTTGATGTTTGTTTCATCTGTATGATCTTTTTCAAATATTCTTGTTTAAGTCGGTGAAATATGTATTTGCTGATATTGGTCATTTTGTGTTACTGGCAGCCGGTGGGTATAGCAGGATAAGCCACTGAAAAGTGCTCCCGATGGTATCGATTTGAAAACCCACACAAAAGTTGCGCTTTATGAAGGTGATGACTTGTGTAATATTTCAGCCCCTTACAACTGACATTGTGCTTGCTAGAAGCAAATAAGCCCCAAATTACTTTATTTTTTATCTCCGTCTCTTTTTAATCAATCGATTTTAATTTTTTCAGAAAAAAATTGTTTGATTACTATAGTACTCCGATCTTAAGAAAAAGTTAAAATACTTTTGGGACCCCAGAATCCCCATTCTTTCGAGCACAATCACCAAACTTTCGTCAAATATGCTCCACACCTGACCATTATCGTGTGAAAATTTGATCTATTTTGCTTTAGCGCAATAGTTTGAAAAAAAAGTAAAACTGAATAAGGTCAGTGTTATCAAACTTGGTGAATTTTCCATTAAATCTGGTGTTTTGAGAGCACGTCTGGTGTACACAAATCATATTCTAGTGGCTAGTGAAAAGTTTAGTGTATTTTCTTTAATTTTAGTAATAAATCTAGTGAATTCATTGAAAACGAAGACTAAATTACATCAAAGTATAGAAAAACCTAGTAGCGTCACTCGCCAATATAAATTTCAGTCGGCATTTTATTTTGTATTTTGTATGTATGTTACGTATATCTAAACTATTTCTATTCTATGATATGGAATCTAGATGAGTCTTTTGTAATTTAGCCTTCTTCCTGAATGTTAGAGTGTATTTTCGTTTATATGGGAATGATTTTAATTTTGATTCTACATTTTAATTTTAACATACACATACATTTTTAAAATTTCGCGCACAATGTACAGAACTATATGAAAGAAGGCCACCAAAAATTTTCCCTAAAAACCTACTTATAAAAACGTGAGTGACGCTACTTGGTTTTCCTATGCTTTGATTGCATATATACATATATATGTAAATAAATAAATAAAAGTACAAAATAAAATAATAAAATAAATAAGGATATATATTATGATTTTATAAAACACGGTTACAGTTGTATGTTGTTGTAAATTATTAATATTTGACGACCTGATTAGTGTTGCATTATATTCATAAAAATTATAATAAAAAATGAAATAAAAAGGAATTTATGGAAAAAACCTATTAATTACATAAACATATAAAAAATTTTTTTTGCTTTTCTTAAGTACAATATAAAGTATTTTCTTTCCCAATTCTAGCGATTTTCTGATGGAATTATAATCCCGATCTGGCGAAATATGTCTTCTGTCAATTGGCAACACTGAATAAGGTACTATACAGCAATAGTAAATCCGTTTTTTATTGCTGCGCTGTTATACTAGATAGCAATTAAATATTTCCAGAACATAATATAATGTTAATTGTGTGCCTCTAGAAAATATACGGCGATATACTGGTGATTCATAAAAAAAATGCTACGGTATAATTGATTATTTTAAATAGAACCCCCTATATATGCCTAGAATATGAAGGGTCTCTCATCACACTCCATTCTGCTCCAGATTATGAGAGTAATTTGTTTTGTGGTTTTCGAATTACAACTGCTTGTTATCAAAGATTGAAAAATCACTTATCCCAAAAAAAGTATTCCTACATTAATTTTTTCTTTGTGTGAATTGGCTAAGATTAGGTTAAGCTGTCAGCAGAGTGCTTTTATTACCAAATGACAGGGTGGTCACCAAGAAAGTATTGATTTTACCTCTTTCAAAATGTTTTTATATCCGATTTTTTAATGGAACACTGTATATTATAAGTAGAGGTGATGCAGAATTGTGAAGCTAAAGTACCTGCATAAAGCTTCAACTCTCTAAAATTGCTAAGGGAGATTGATACAAGCAATTAACCCCCAAAGCACTGTGGGGTGCGTCCCAAAACTGTTTTAATTTTTTTTAACTAGTTAAAATTGTCACGGCATTGTCAAAAATTTTTAAATGGGAGTACTTAGTCAAACAAATTATTTCTGCAAAATTTCAAATCGATTGGTTAAAAAGAGACGGACATAAAAAATAAAGTAGTTTGGGAGTTATTTGCTTCTATTATCTATGTTAGGGAATAGGTAAGTGTGAAAGTGTTACTTGAAATGTTGCACGTACGTATTACAACACGTTAATTAGTTCGGTTTTACCTGATGCGTCAAATATTTTTGTTATTTTGTATTCTTATATCGGTCTACGTCACTGATTTGTCAAGAAGTTGGTATACGTTGTACTACTTTTCATTGCATTGCATGTATGTGGAATTCCCATAAGAATTTTCGTGCTTAAAACCATTTCACATTGTTATTTAGGGTTTATTTTTATACCAGAATAAATAACAAGAATAATTTCTACCATCTAGAAGGTATTTCAATAAAAATCTCTATGTTTATCCTATACCGTATTTTCCATTAAACACTATACAATGACATGTTATTCTACGAAAATCCAATAATTTTAATTTACGACAGAATAGTAATAAATGTTAGGTTGAATGATTATCTACATACATACATATGTATTTTCTCAGTCATGTAAATGTATATCTATGAGATAAGGTTTGTTTTTTCTTTGTCGTAATAATTTGGTTTATATAAATTAAAACTTCTTGGAAAGCGGCACTAATATATTTTTTTTTATTCGCAAAACAAAAAATTTCGATATGACTTACATCTTTTTCAATTTGTGTCTTCACGTTATATTCAATGCTGTAACACGCGATTTAAAAATGTACAAATGTAAAAAACGTATACTATTAACAATAAGTATCAAACAAACAAATTAAAAACTACAACAAAAACGAAAAACGATTGCAATTTTTAATTTGTATATCTATGTATGTACAGTGGTGGTCTTAATTAATGTCTCCCTCCATCTATGATTGAGAATTAGTAAAAAATGATAGTGTAGGTATGTAAATGATAATAAGCTTTTATATATGCTCTCTAAGCAAGGTTTATACTTGCGCAAACCTACAGAAGCCGAACTGTCTATGCCATTCAGCGACCGTAGTTGATGATAGTCTTTCCGGCATGACGGGAGACATTAAATAAGGCCACCGCTGTACATATTTACAAATACTAACTAGATTATTAACAGCACAATGACTCATGCCTTAAGCAGTTTCAACTTAAAGTTTTTCAAATAGTGTTAATACTTAAGAAAAACGTAAAAGTAATATTTACGTGTGTTAATAGGTAATGACATGTAATTATCTGTAATCTCGACTTGGGTTCCCCAGTATAATTTTGTAGGAAAGTAACAGGATATAGTAATAGCGAAAAAGAATAATTTTTTGACTAAATATGTAGCAAGATTTGTTAAATTGAAGTTATTTGTAAGAAGTGTAACATATCTTGTATTTTAATCCAATTTATTTTAAAATATTAGAATGACGTTCTCCTTCGTTGTATACCTTCTTGACTGCGGATATAAAGTAAAACAATCAAGTAGAAGTGTAGTAAGTTGTACAAGATGGTCCATCGAACTGACCTACTAGATTTTTTCGAACTTTTAGCCGGAATTTGATTTTAAAGTTTGCAAAATAGTTACGGCCGACTATGATCTACTTAAGAAAAATATATTTTCAGCTTTATAGCACATCCGATGTACAGTATGTTACTATTAACGTTCTTATTATAAATAGAATGGAACAATTTTTGTCTAATGAATTTGTCGTATCATTTGCAACTTGTATTAGGGTTCCTTATCCCTAAACTCAACCATTTTTGAGATATTTGCAATTTTGTTGATTTTTTTTACGTTTATACGCTTTAAAATAGAATTCAAATATTTCATAGAGTATTAGATATTAGGATAATTTACCAAAGTGATTGCAAGTACGGAGCCGTATAGGTATTCAGTGTTATAGATCTCATCATGAAATCTTTTAAGAGTGTTCAAAATCTGGTTTCCAATATGCATAGCTTTAAGCAGGGACTTATACAGGTATTAATTTAGGTGTACCTAAAATCCTATTCTCTTATGAAATATCGATATAATATCGCCAATATAACAATATTGTAACGGTATTTTGTATTAACATAATGCAAGTCTATCAATACCTGTATAAATGCCTGCCTTGAAGTTAATAAAACTTTTTTCAAATGGGATATTTTTTATTACAGCATCGACTGCAATGAGAATGTAGAGTTATACAATGGGCTTGAAAAAAATCGTAACAAGTACTACAATAGCAAAAGATAAATAAAAAGGACAACAGATGAGTCATCGAAGTTTCAATTTGTAAGCCTAACTAACAAGGGAACACCGGCGGGTGTCCCCCTCCGATTTCGATGAAACTTAACAGATCGAAAGAGTACCTTAAAATAAGAAACACGTATTTTTTTTTATCGGCGTATCTGCACGATTTTGGGGTACAGCCCCCTCCAAAGTTTGGACGATTTTTCAATTTTTGCAAATATTCCTAAAATTATAACAGATATTAAATTTTTTTTTAACATAATTTGCAGCATATTGCATGCCCTAAGGGTGGCGTCGTCCGTATTCGCAAAAAGTTAATAACGGGGACGGGGTACCCCGTACCCCGCGATCTTTTTTTGATGAATAATGAATAAACTTATTATTAAAAAAAATCCGGGGTATGGGGTACCCGTCCCCCGTTATGAGTTTTTTATGAAGATATCTACCTTGAGACCATATATATGCTGGAAATTATGTTAAGGATAAAAACTTATTCTGTTATAGTTCATTTGATTTATATCAATAGACAAGTTTATTAATTTTGAAGCTTAATTTATTTTTCTATTTTTACAATTATTAATTTTCTAAACTTGTTATACATCATCGTATTCTATGTAAAATCGGCTTCTTTTGATGAATAAGAAGAAGAAAAAATGTAAAAAATGGGGGGTACGGGGGTACCCCGTCCCCGTTATTAACTTTTTTTCGAATACGGACGACGCCACCTTAGGGCCATGCAATATGCTGCAAATTATGTTAGAAGAAAATTTAATATCTGTTATAATTTAGGAAATATTTGCAAAAATTGAAAAATCGTCCAAACTTTGGAGGGGGCTCTACCCCAAAATCGTGCGGATACGCCGATAAAAAATACGGTGTCTCTTATTTTAAGGTACTCTTTCGATCTGTTAAGTTTCATCGAAATCGGAGGGGGACACCCGCCGGTGTTCCCTTGTAAGTAAAACTACATTTAGTAGAAAGTTATGGGGCTACCGCAGGCTAGCCTTTTTCGGTGGTCTGCACCTTATCAGCGCGCGTGATAGTAATGTTTTTGTTTGTATTAAAATAGCTTGAAACTAAACAGAGTTAATCGCCCTAGAATTTATCTTATGTCAATTATGTGTAGCTATAAAGTTGAACAGACCTCTTCATGAAATTTGAGTTTTTGGATAAGATGATGATGTTATTTTCATAATTCTGATGTACTGAAAACAATCTAATATTTATTAATTAGAACACAAAGCATCCGATCACGCGTATCTACATTCATTGTAAGATGCAATTGTTTCGGAAATTCACATAACAACAACTGTCTCAATGTCTCTTCTCCTACTTACTCGCATAAGGGTGAAAATAAAAATGTTGCAACTTGTAGGTATACGAACATCTACATTTTCTCCGCGTCCTAGCGAAGTGCTAGCAGCGTTATCTATACGGCACGCTAGATAAATGCATAGAAACATTCTCAATTTGCCTATTAAATAACTACCGGCTCATAACATTATAGTACTTCATATACATCCACCCCCAGCGGCTTAATCGTGCCGCTTTATCAGAGATGAAAGGGTACAGAACCTCTGGTTCACACGCTAGTTGAGAAGTAGGTTCAACGTCAACGTACGTAATATATACAGAACATTAAACAGTGCAGTTATCTTGGTTGCATACGTCAAGCATGAGCAGTGGACTACAGATCAAATGTCTCTCCCTTGCAACCATGTATCTAACTTTCTTTCTACACACTTTATCGTGCGCTTCTGCTATTTTCGAACTTGTAGGGAACAGATATGATTTATTGGGATGGAAAACAAAATGCTATTTCCATGTGTAAAAATATACACTAAGAATTTTAGCTGAGAAACGTATTCTTAATAAATTACTTATCTCATATTAATAGATATTAATGGATATTGAGGTGGCAGTGTTATATTTAGAATTACAATTTAATTGTAATTGTATTTTAATTTGTTTTTGGAGTATGAATTGTTTATTGCCTATAGAAAATAACCAAGAAAAAGGACTTGTGGTACTTATACATCTGCGCTGATCCATTCTTTTGTTTATAGTTTCTCTTTTATGCCTTTTATTAGATTTAAAAATTTTAATAGATTTAAAATGATGATATTTATTACTGCGTTTTTTATGTTGTTTTTCGTTCATGTTTAATTTTTCTGTGTTTTGATTCGAAGTACGGTCTTGTATTAGATACAATTTTATAGTCTCGTATTCATTTGTACACTTTTCCAAAGTAAAATTGCAAAACGTTTAAATACCAATTGTATAAACGAATCTTATATTTAATAATTAAATCCTAATATGTTCTATAAATTTTAACTTTTATGACTTACTTTATTTAATGGTTTAACTGGTAATATTTTCAGTTTGTTAATTACTATTTTCTCATATTTCTAATTTAGTTTTAAATTGTAGCTTAACAAAGGCGCCTTAGCGTTGAAACGTTGCAGACATGAAAATGAAATATGATTTGAGTTTAATATCGAATATCTGTAATTTGAAACCAATTCAGACTAAAAGGTATAAAATATTCGTTTGTGAACATGTACTAAGACCCAATATTATGTATTGGGCATACTAGACCTATCATCACTTATGCATCTCTTAACTTAGCAACTTAACAATATAGGGGACATGCGTGTTGCGAATAACAGGCGCAATAAGTAATAAAAACTCCTACAGCAGCAATGAAATGGCCGCTAGACCACCCTCCTCTCCACCTGGTGATAATGGGGGAGGCAATAATGGTAATAGTGGTCGTTTAGAAATTTGAAAGTCTACAATGAAACCCTTCCACCGAAGTTGTTGCATTTTTATTAATTTATTTGAGAAATAACCACAACATATTTATTCCTGGAAGAATATTTTATATTACAAAAAATATAAATAAAGATTTAGTTTCACAAAAAGGAAAGAATGGAAATTTCCACTGCAAGAACAACCAAGCGGCAGATATGCAAGATTGAGGCATAATAGTATTATACATACATACATCATGTCGAAGGCAACCTTTTGGGATTGAGATCAGATCACATTATTTAGATAAGGAAGCTGCAGGTAATATGGCCACGCTAAGGAATTTTTACTATTAATAATAAGTTGATATTGAAATTAAATCAAATTAATAATATATCACGCAAAATATTAAATTTTAACTAAAATACAAAATAGATAACGTCTCTTTCTTCATGTTCCTTATTGAAAAATTAGATAATCATTTTAAATTGATAAAATTATAGCGCATATTAGAAAAAAGTGTAATTGGCTATATTATCAGCACGGTGCTAGCAATATGGCCACATTAATATATTGTACCCAGGTAAGTTCTAATTGAAAGCAGAATAATCAAAATTGTCTTTTTTTGCCTTTATTTACGAAAATATAACACATTTAAACTTAAGTATATAATACATCTGTGGTATATTTTTTTTAAACATTGCAATTAGGACAGAGAAAAATTGTGGGCTTATCTCTTGCAGTTAGACAAACACATTCTTCGTGAATATATGTTTTATAAGCGGAACATAATCTCATATCAACTACTCGATCTTCGTTACATATTTTACAAAACCAGGACTCTTCTTTTCTTGTTTTCTTTTGTATATACGAGTTTCTGGTTTGCAAGAACGGCTTTGTTGAAATTTATTAGCTTTTATCGATAGCTATCGAGTTTGTGCTACTGGCAAACAGATCTTTGGTGACTATTTGAGCTCTGCTGTTAATAGCAGGTTTCTAGGAATCTTAGCTTTCATCGTTTTTGCATACGGTGTTATGAGCATATTTGTAAACGAAATACTGTGTTTTGTAGAAACAGGTATTGTATTCTGTGATTCAATATTTTCATCACTACTAGAGTCGTATAATGTAAACCAGTGGAAAAGTCGGAGTCGCTACTGTCTATAGGAGAAAATAATTGTCGGGAACGTTTTGTCTTTTGTATGCCAGAAGTTGAAGAAATTACATTCTCTAAGGTCTGTTCATGTTTTTCATTTACCGTTGGATTATGTTGAAGCACTTCATCTTTCTCTTTTTGGGTTTGGTTTGTGACAGTAGTAGGTGCAAATGGAATTTCTGGAATTGCATCTTTGCAAAATGGATAGATTCCTGTAGAAGAGAAGCCAGATTTTATATTCGCAGGCGTCATTGTTTTGTCCCATACAGTAGAAAATATTGCTCCAAAGCGTTGTTTAGTCATGGAACGATCTGGATGAGTAGAAAAATATTTCATTACTGCATAAAGAAAGACAGTATAACCTAATATCATGCTGCTCAGCAGTTTCGACAATACTATAATTTAAATGACATTTTGCACCATCGAATATGAGGAGAATAGACTCGGGCACTTTGTTAGCCACATTGGCATTTTGCTAAGTGATAAATCCGAGCGGTGAATGTATCAATATTCATACTGCCTTTGGTGGTCATACGTGCAACAGCACCTGGAGGTAATGTATCAACCCATTCTGGTTTCATACGCTTCCTTTTAAATAATATTATTGGTGGTATCGGGCATTTCTACATGATACAATGGTAAGGCTCTCTTCATGCTCATTAGCAACGATATGTACCCTTCTTGCACCTTTTTTAGCTAGTGCTTTCTGTTGATAATGAAGGGATAACCTACAGCCCTTCTCATCAACATTATAAATCCTTTCACGTTTATCTATAATATCCATTTCTCCTAGTAAGGCCCCTAACTACTTAAAATGATCATTAACAATAAATTTATTAACCTTTTGTGCTCTAGCTGGGTTTAAATTTAAGTAGCGTATATCGACTCTCATTCACCTGCTACTCTGATAGCTATAATTCTAAATGCAACCCAATGATCAGGTGCTTAATATGGGACACGTAGTGCTAATTTGGTATAATTTAAGTAGCGTATATCGACTATCATTCACCTGCTACTTTAATAGGCTATAATGTAACTTCTAGATCAGTTTCTAATATTGAACACCTTGTACTAATTTGGTATAATTTAAATAGCGTATATCGACTCTCACTCTCCTGCTACTTCTGGTAGGCTATAATTCTTGATCAGTTTCTTAATATTGAACACGTAGTGCTAATTTGGTATAATTTAAGTAGCATATATCAACTCTCTTTCTTTACCTTGTCAGTAACTGTATATTTCTGAAGGCAGGAGCATGATCAGTCTTTTAATATTGAACAGAAGTTCTTTAAATGAGACCTGAATTTGTCGTCCCAGAAGGTACTGAATGATATAATGATAATCCCTCTTTTATATTGTTGAGGTAAATACTGCACTAAGAAAGTATATTATAAAAACTCTTTGTCACAAAATCCTTTATACAAAATCTTCGGCAAATAATTTTCGCGATGTAAACCCTCTTAATCGTGTAAATGTTTTTAATTACACACATTAAAGTATATCCCAAACAACATTACAACAACTACAGATTTGAAATTTTTTGGTTTAACTGAATGTTAAATAGTATTTTATTGCGATGTTTTGGTCGGTGATTATTTATTGACTTGTCATAGCAGCCGATATAGTTTCCAGATCTAGCTTCTATGGCACTTTTAATTTGTTGGACACAGAATTTATCACACGCATCGCATGCATTTTTATAAATTCTCGACTTTTGGCTTTTATTTATCTTCGAAAATATTCCGTGTGTGATAAGCGCAAATTGAATATTTTAGTGAAGTATCGTGACGTTTTATCGACAACGGAATGAAAAATCAATAACAGAGGAAATACTTCAAGTACATAGGATGCTGAAATTTAATAATCATGTGGTCAGCACGTTATAGTATTGTACAAAGTTAAAATAATTGTAAAATTCCTATAGAGGAAGACACAAAAACCTATATTAACTAAATAAACACAGCAATTCACTTATCTTAAAAGGAACATCCACTATATTATTAATGTATATGATTCTTTATAAGATATAATTACCCTTCTCTATATCTATTGCTTATAACTTTGAGTTATTTGAGTTCTTTCATGAAACAATTCCGTTGAGTTTAAATACAATAACTGACAAAATTAAAAATATTTTAAGAAGAACGTAATGAGAACCTAAACTGAAGTAATAAAATCTTATAATAATTAAATGATCTTTACAATGACCTTTACATTAGAATTTTATATTTTTATCCTTTTGTTTATTTACTTAAGAAGCCTATGGAACTATTTGCCATTTCGCAATAGAAATGTTAAATCGTTGGTTAAATCTTTAGTTTCAAATAAACGAACAACCAATACTTTTCTAACGAAGATTTTCAAGGCTGCTTATTATTTATGGCGAATGTTTTGTTTATTTTCAGAAGACACCCTGAAAAATCCACACCGAATCATACTAGTACATTTATGTAAGCCAAGCAATACGGTAATTGTGAAAACTGCACTCAATTTTTTCAGCTTCTATCGCAAAAGGAACAAGCAGAAGCATTGGTGGTGGATAATGAAAACATCCAAATAGATGTGCCGTGTATTTCTTTGTTATCCTAGTGCGGCATTGGGAGATTGTCAGAGACAATTGGTAACATCTAGTTCCTAGGAGAATAATGGGTTACAACTTAGTATAGAACTTATAATCAAAAACGTAAAAAATGTATAGGATCGTATTAAAAAATAAAGTTGGTGATTCTTTGGAGCTGAAACATTGTATTATAATTTTGATTACAGTGGGTTACAGACAAGTTATTTTACTTTATTTCAATTTCACTTTACCTTTCTGCAAACTTTGCTACGCTGGGCGCACTGTTATAAATAGCAAAGTTAACCTGGTCAGTATAAATAACTACACTAAACTATCCTTACCTATACCTCAAAATAACGAAGTAGCTTAACTATCAACCTTGACGGTGATTACTGTACTATTATTTTTAGATATAAATGAGGATGGCTTTAATATCTATAGTTATTTCAGTATTATTACTAATGAATTTCTTTTTTAATTTTTTAATGTATTTTAATCGTCTCTATGATAGGCATTTTTCCCCATAAAACGTTCTGTATATCATTTATATTTACTTCGCGAAAGATATTAATAGTATCCTTGTTAAAGCCAGCATGATTTCCAAAGTGCTTCATTTACGGCCTAAGGTTTGTTAGTTATGCTATGCTGACAGGAGAGAAGGTTAAAAAAGGGTTTTTTACTGCATGCTTGGAACTCGAAATAACTTCGTAATTTGAAGTAACGGTAAAAGAGCTTCATGCCGTTTTCCCAGTTTTTCAATCTGTTTAAAGTTACCAACGAAAGCGATGTAAGTCCAGTTATAATTTACAACTGCGATGAACTGGGTATTACCGTTACTCTCAAACAACTATCAAAATTTATTGCATCTAAAGAGCAGCGTCAAGTTGGTGCGCTAACTTCTGTGGAGAAAGGTAACATTGTCACTGCAAAAATATGTTTTTCTGTTAGTGGAGCCTACATGACACCAATGTTAATATTAGCAAAAAAAAAAAGCAGAAAGAGCTTGAAATTGACTTACCTCACGGAGGATGGGCTAAAGTACAAGAGTCAGGCTTCTCATCATTCGTCCAATTTTCTAGGGCAAGAAAGAAACCCATGTTTGCCTCTTCTAGACGGACATTTGTCTCATACCAAAAACCTAGAAATGATAGATTTGGCACCGAGACATTGTTTGGCCATGATATCTTTTCCTCCACATTGTTAGCATCGACTTCAGTCTGTGGATGTGGCGATCATGAAGCCGCCGAAGTTTCCATTTACTTTTTTCGAAATTTTATTGTTATTTGGACGAGCTTTCTGCTAATATAAAAACGCCTGAAACGGATTTGAAAAGACAGGTACTTAGTCTGTTATACCAGGAAATTTTACCGATCATATTTCCTATCATTTAGAACTACTGATATTGAGTTACAAGACCCATGAACTATCTTGTCAACTAATGAAAATTTTAGCATTCCGAAAGATAAGCAAACTCATTGCTTTCAAGGAATTATACACAAAAATACCGAAAACACATGGAACTAACACGTTGTAGCTCATGGGTAGCGGACGCTATAGCAACGACCCAAGATGACCAAAAACTTCATTTTGTCTCTCCAAAAACGTGGTTCTATTATCTAAAGCTCAACCAGAACAAAAAAAAGTTAAAAGGAAAAGAGGCAAATGATTATTTGACAGGTCTCCTTATAAAACTGAACAAGAAAAAGCTACGAAGAAATATAAACAAGTAAAACACGATAAATGGAGAGAATTAAGAAAAGATCAAGTTAAGCTATATGGATCCCACTTGTAAATGTAAGAAAGGCAAAGGAAAAGGGAGAAAAAAAAAAAAAACGAAGACAAAAAGACAAGTTTGATGAAAAAAGTTCAGAGGATCGAATTGATTTCATCTGTCGATATTGTAATGAACTTTATTCAAACTCAGCTGAAGGCTGTTGATCATGTGCTACTTGTAAAAAGGGTATATCTCTCATGCACCGGTATAGAGTCACAATGATGAGCGTTGATTTGGGCGTTTTGTAAGAAATACTATTAAAAATGTAGGTTTTCAATAGATATGTCTATCCCATTCTGTACCACAGTGTGGAAAGGAAGACATCGAAAACATTTCCTAGGGCGGAAAAGTACAACTTTCCTCCCTTGGAAATTGGACATTTTCATCCCTAGGGAGGAATGTTGTACTGTTCCTCCTCAGGGCGGAAAGTAAGTGACAAGATGAAACTGTACATCTTATAATATGTGACATTACTGATAGATGACATTAGTACATTCGACCCCAGTCTCAGCTCATTTATGAGATAATTGCTAAATTATTAGGGATTACATTTCAATTAAACTATTATTAAACAATTTTAAAACGACGCTAACTTGACAGCTTTCTAAAAATATTTGACAGATTGAGCCTACTACTAAATTTAAAAATTCAGCTATTTTCTTAGGCATACTACTAAAGATATTACGCCCAATTCGTTCCTCCGTTATTTTACCATTACGCAGATTTAAAAATAATCGTAATTGATCTACAGGTCTCATTTATAGATATTTCCGGATAATTGCGATCCAGTGTGGTTCCACTAGTACAAAATTTCTTGAAACACTAGTTTTTGTTTCGGGAATATTTACCGTTATAATATCACCTCTGTTATCTACGTCAGAGATAGTCATTCTTGTTAATTCGTCAGTTCTACAAGCACCCGCAACTCCCATGATTAAAGCAGCCCTTAATTACTTCATGTAAAAGTAATTTATATAACAAATTCCGAACAATGGCAAGTGCTGCTTTACGAATTTCGTCGGTGTGCACGACAAATTATCATTGTCTGTGATATCATTCGACATATTGTATAAAAATGTTTATAATAAATATTTATGATATTAAATTTCAATTAAATTAGTTTTATTTACTATTATTAAACACTTTTTAACAAAAGACGCTGACTTTACAGTTTAAAAAATATTTGACAGATTAGGCCTACTATCCATCATGTCACTCACAGGTGTCTTTATTATTTTTTGGCATTTAATTAGTGAAAATTGGACTGGTTGGGAAAAAAATCTTATTCAAACCAAGGGCGGAAAGTGCTCTATTGCAGACCGCGGGCTAATATTACAAACCGAGCTGAAGGTGAGGTTTGTAATTGCCCAGTTGCACTTTCGGCTCGGTTTGTAATATTTGCTCGCGGCCTGCAATAGGGCACTTTCCTCCGTTGGTTTGAAATATGCTATTTCTAATGTTTTTTTTTGTGGATTATTCCATAACCGCCAAAATGTTTAAATAAATGCCAACCAATTACGGTCACATTGTTCATATTAACGAAGTATATTTGTGAAGCTATCTCATTCCGCCCCATCTTCACCATATGTATGACCAATTTGCTCTAAGACATACGTTGAACATTCCTGTAATACTATCTGCCGTCGTTTGAATGTATTATCTGCATTATTGATTGTACCATTTTTAATGTACAACCGTTTATAATGTACTATACTGGATGAGTTTTTTATCTTGAGACAACGGAACATCTCTGAAACACTGCGTCAAATCAAAAAAAGATCTTAATAAGATTTGTTATAATGTAGGGGGCTCACTGAATGGTATTGAACTCGATCTCCCACTCTATCCCCCACCTCACCTCCCCAGTGGGGGACAACTTTGAAATCTTAAATGGGAACCCCCATTTTGTATTGCAGATTCGGATTCTACGCCATTAAGTATGTAGTTTCATTTGAAATTTTTTTCGATTCGTAACAGATTGCGCTGTAATCGCAAAAAAACATGATCGTGGACGCCTAGAAAAATACACAAAAAAGAGAAGCAAGCAAACATGATTTTGTGTTTTTTTTTTTATTTTAACATACTAACTAACATTTCAAAAACCATTCAACAAGGAAGAACTTTACTTATCATACCTTCCATAGCCTCAATTGCTGTTCAAATATTCAAGACTAACTAATTTGTATTGGATAAATAATTAATAATCTAAATGGGGATCGGACAATGTGTAAGTATTCACAGCTTGTCAAGTACTGTTTTGTATCGTTGAATAGCATTCCAACTGCGAATAAATAAATGTATCGAAGTGAAGGGACACAGTTTCGAACACATGGCTTTCTGAAATGTTAGGTTAGTATGCTAAAAATAAAAAAAACACAAAATCATGTTTGCTTGCTTCTCTTTTTTGTGTATTTTTTCTAGACGTTCACAATCATGTTTTTTTTTGCGATTACAGCGCAATCTGTCACGAATCGAAAAAAAAGTTTCAAACAAAAACTACAAACTTGATGGCGTAGAATCCGAATCTGCAATACAAAATAGGGGCAAGATTTCAAAGTTGTCCCCCTCCCACTCTGGGGAGTGAGGTGAGCGATCGAGTTCGGCACCATTCAGTGAGCCCCTTACATTGTAACAAATCTTATTAAGATCTTTTTTTGATTTGATGCAGTGTTTTAGAGATAGTCCGTTGTCTCAAGATAAAAAAAAACTCACCCTGTATAAGATTTATCATCAGATTTAGAGAAGAATATAAATAAAGAGAGAAAGAGGTGGACCATATATGAACCGCGTAGAATAAGCAAGTGTTGTCTAGACGGCGGCGCTTGCTTTTGATGTTAAAAAAATAGTAAATAAAATAAAATATTACGGCAAAATAGACCGCTCACAGAAATACATATTCCCGTATTTGAGTTTTTTTTTTCCTGAGAATTATTCTGCAATAATTTTAACATTATTATTTTCATCCTAATAATATATTTTCTGAGTTCGTATCTTACTAAATATATGAATTATATAGATAGATTTTTGATATATGTACTTAGTAAAAGATAAATATATAATATTTATATTATATATATATTATATATATTTATAAATATATATAATACAACGCTTGTAATACAAAAAAAATGTAAATAGTATCGTGCCTAGTTTATTCATTCATAGATCCTAACAAACACTTAACTTTGTGCTACAATTTATTTTTTAATTGACATTGCCTTGTAAACACTAGAGATGAGCTCAGGCAGACAGAATTATCTATTAAATATGTATAAAGGAACATAATCTAAATTTAAGAAAGTAAGTTGGGGATATTATTTTTTATAATTTTTAAAGGAAAATGTGATATTGATACTTGATACTTTGATTTTGTAGCTATGATTGTGTAATTATTTAAGAGTTTACTGAAATTTCGGCTTAGAATAATTAAAACTAATTTATATCGTTAAACGTTTCCACTTGACGATGCCAGTATGAGTAATGAAATTCTAATATTACAATAATAATGTTATTATAAGCGATGGAAAAAAGACTGTAATAAAAAATTCAGGGTTTTAGGACTATTATTGGAAACTAACAAATGAGCTTTAAAAATCCCGCATACATATTCTTCGAAAAACATACTTTTGTGTTTAACACTCAATATATAAGAATATGTTTACATATCTAAATGTAAGCACCCATCTGCTCAATAAACTTTTTTGCCTGGGTATTTCCTCCATACTTTATTTGCTATTTTCTTATCGTCAAAGGCACGCGCCGCCGTCAAGACAACACGTGCTTGTTATACTGCGCTTGCACAGCTCATAGATGGTCTATACCTTTCCCTCTTTATTTATATTCCGCTCTAAATCTGATGCAAAAGTGTTGTCTTATATAGTACAAATCTGGTATAATGATCAGCAGGTTATAACGCAAAGGTTAAAACTGTAGGCAGAGGTGTGAAGTTAGCAATAAATCTTCAGCAATAAATTTTTGTATTAAATTTGGAGTTAATTTGACCGAAAATTAACTCCAAATGTAATACAATTGCGTTTAAAGGTCATCAAATCCAGAAAGGCCAGGCATCATCTGGATCTGGAAAACGACCTTAAAGAGGTGAACAAGGCCATACTCGAAGCAAACGATTCGACCTGTCCTGTTCAGCAGACAAAAGAATGTAGGGACTGACCTTGGTGGAACAGCCATTTGTCAAAATTAAGATCCGATACACGGAAGCTCTTTAACAATGCCAAGCGTAACGGAGTTTGGCAGAGTTACACCGAGAAACTTACTTCCTACAATAAAGCTATCAGGAAAGCGAAAAGAGATAGTTTTAGAAAGTTCTGCGAGGAAATCGATTCAACACCTACCGCCTCGCGACTCCACAAGGTAATGGCGAAAGGTAGAATCGATTCAGGAATGGCACTAAGAAAGCCAGATGGAAGCTTCACCGAAAGTGAAGAAAAAAGAGCTCTCCTCCTTCTAGAAACCCACTTTCTCGAAGGCAAAGTGGGAACCTCGGAAATCCTCCGAGATATATAAAAGACCAAATAAGGAAGCTACTTACAGTGGCAAGACGCATATGTAGTAGCGAACGGTTAAAAATGGCCATCAATACCTTTCAGCCGTTCAAAAACCGGGAGTAGACGGGATTTTTCCAGTTCTACTTCAGAAAGGCAGGAAGAAATCCTTCCTCACATGATTCGGATAAGCCGAAGTAGTCTGGAGTTGGGGTACATTCCAGAAGCTTGGCGAAGGGCTAAAATAACCTTTATACCAAAAGCAGGGAAAAAGGACATTACGCACCCTAAATCCCACAGACTTATCAGCCTCACATCATTCTTTTTTAAAACGGTGGAAAAGGCTGTAGATAACTATATCAGAACAGACATCTTGGAGCGGGTGCCATTACACCCCTATCAGCACGCCTATCAAATAGGCAAATACCACTGAGACTGCATTAGTGGAGCTGACGGACCAAATCCAAGATGCCCTGACGAATAAGGAAGCCGTAGTGTGCGTCTTTCTAGACATAGAGGGTGCTTTTGACAACACTCCACACGAGTCTGTCAAAAAAGCATTAATTAATAGGGGGGTAGACGGCGTGACTTCTAGATGGATGTCGCAGCTACCGTCTACCAGGTCGGTGAGGCGGAGGTGGGACATAAGACCATCTCGGTTAGTACGACCAGAGGATGCCCACAGGGGGGAGTTACATCCCCACTTATGTGGAGCCTAATAGTAGATGAACTCTTATGCGGACTGACGAATCTAGACATATCTTGTCAAGGGTATGCTGATGATATTGTCCTATACGCAAGAGGCAAATTTGAGTATCCCCTCTGTGACATAGTTCAAATAGGATTGAACTTCACGAGAAGATGGTGTCAATCTATGGGACTCAATGTTAACCCCACTAAGACAACCCTAGTAGCATTTACCAGGAAAAGAAAATCCAATCTTAGAACCATAAAACTGGATGGGCAAAATATAGACTAGAGAGCGGAAGTTAAATATCTAGGCTTTACCCTAGATAATAAACTTCTAAGGAACAAACATGAACTTGAAGTAACCAACAAGGCCAAAAGAGCTCTGATGGTGTGCAGAAACTTTGCAGGAAAAAATTGGGGATGCAACCCAAAAATACTGCTTTGGATGTATACAGCGATAGTGAGACCAATCATCACCTATGCATCAGTAGCGTGGAGCAAAAGAATTAATCTAGCCACCGCGAGAATTAATCTTTCGAAAGTGCAAAGATTAACATGTGTATGCATAACGGGGGCTATGAGAACCTGCCCAACAGCAGCTATTGAAGTAGTATTGGATCTTGCCCCCTCCACATTGTAATAGAGGGCGTGGCGAAAAGAACCGCACTAAGAATGGCCAAGGAAGGAATGATTAGGCATAGGCCTCAATCTCCCGACGGTGATCAAACCTGGGATATACCCCGGGATGGTATGTTAAAAAAATTTAGCTTTGTGAAGGAATTCACCACAAAGCTAAGTAACAGGAGCGAGTGGGATCATAACACCATCTTGAACTTGAATATAAATGCCATCAAATGGTATACTGATGGCTCCAAAACGGCAGAAGGAACTGGAATATGGGCCTAGAACTACATATTTCGAAAGCTTGGGATACCCAAGTATATTTCAGACGGAAATACACGCTATTGGAAGATGTGTTCAGTTCAATATGGATAGGAACTATCGGAAGCAGGAGATTATCATCATGTCTGATAGGCGCTGAGCTCATATGAAATCAGCTCCAAGATGGTCTGGGAATGCCTAGGGACACTAAAAGAGCTAGGCAAAAGAAATAAAGTAACCCTCCTGTGGGTTCCGGGTCACACAGGAGTGGAAGGAAACGAAATAACGGATAACCTCGCAAAAAAAGGGGCTGGAATGCCTTTTGTAGGGCCTGAACCCTTCTGCGGGTTAAGTAGCAGTACAATACTGAAGAAACTAAAAATAGAAATGGAGCAGAGAAAATCCAGTTATTGGGAAAATCTCCAGGGAATGAGGCAAAGTAAAATTCTTCTGGGAACTTATAACCAGAAGAGGTTTACAGAATGCATCAACCTGAGTAAGAACAATGTTCGCATTTTAACAGGAATACTTTCAGGCCATTGTAGACTGAAAGGACACCTGAGTAAGCTTGGATTGGAAAAAGATCCTGAATGCAGATTCTGTGGGGAACGGGATGAAACACCCATCCATCTCCTCTCAAACCGCGTAGCACTGTGCAACTCGAGGGCATTTCACCTGGAAGCATGTGAAATCGAAGAGGGAGACTTACCTAGACTGGAGCCCTCTGACATCCTACACTTTCTAAAAGGAATAGGACTGGAAGGCCAGCTGTAAAGCAGCAAGAATAGGGGACACAATAGATCTTTTAGGTCGCAGTGTAACACCACCCTTTACTTACATACATACATACAATACAATTGCGTTCTATGTATAAAATGACTTCACACAGCATTGCAAAGAGTAGAACACACAATATTTTTACAAAATGGCGATGTTTTTAACGTAATTACGAACGTTAATCCCAACTAAATGCACCCGCCACCACATACTTTATTTATTTTGGCATCGTTGGTCATCTTTAATTTCAAATTTTATTCGCCAGGTGTGTTAAGGGATGTCCAACGATCATTTTAAAAAAATATAAAAATGATATATTTTTGTAACAAATTTTATAAACAATCAAAGTTGATCGACTCGTCCAAATGCACGCGCTGCCGTATATTTTATTTATTTCAACATCGTTCGTCATCTTTAATTTCAATTTTTATTTGCCAGACGTGTTAAGGAGTGTCCAAAGATCATTTTAAAAAGATATAAAAATGACGATATTTTTGTAACAAATTCTATAAGCAATCAAAGTTGATCGACTCGTCCAAATGCACGCGCTGCCGTATATTTTATTTATTTCAACATCGTTTGTCATCTTTACTTTCAATTTTTGCCAGACGTGTTAAGGGGTATGCAAAGATCATTTTAAAAAAATGTGAAAGTGACAGTATTTTTATAACAGTATGAGAGAACGTCAAAAGTATTCCAGAATTTTTTACCCAAAGGTAAAAATAACAGTAATCATTGAAATTTGTTGATGCAGATTTCGCAGACATATGGCAGTACTACCCTTGAGTTGATGCAAACAGGATGGCAATACCTGTTAGATGTTTCGCATTTTATTTCTCCCCCTCTTTCTCCACAGTAAAGACAAGTCATATTTAATGTTCTCTGAGTCATGAGAAATTCTAAATTTCAAATAATTTCTATAAAAGCTTGGATCGAAATCAAAGTCAAATTTTTTATTACTTGTTATGGTTTCGGCATAATAAAGGATAAAAACACCGCAATTATACGAGTCTTTTTTATTTTTTACAATCCCAAACCAACCTTCAACCAAAGAGTTGCTTTGTCTTTCACTTTTGTGTATAAGGTCCACAAACGTAGGAATGGGATATAATGATGTAAAAAGTGTTTGGCGAAAGCTGGATTAAATAACGGTTCGCATTTTGTGGTTTCATTATTAACTCTGTTTGCATTAGAAGTTAGTACTTCTTCAAAATGTAGATAAAATTTATTATGTCCAATAGTGCATCTTTTCTCTGAATTGAAATGAATAGTGTGGCCAGTGATAAGCTCATCTTGTGGATCTAATTCAATATCAGTATTTCTTGAAGAAAATATTAGTTCATTTTTGCATTCATTTAAGTATGCGCTTGCAAATTCAGTATTTGTAATAACAAATATGTTAGTAATGTGTTTAATTATTTCAGTAAAATTGTTCATGTCAAATAGAGTCATTACAATTTCTTTTAATAATGTTCGTATCAAGTTTTTGTTAAAATATTTGTTTACATCCCGACATATTAATTTAACAAGGTGGACACCGCATAATTTAATTGTAACTAAATTCGCAAGTTCTATTTTGTTATCATTAATTTTGTCATATATTTTATTAAAATAATCTACCATGCAATTCCATACGATTCGCACGTTGCATTTAGAAAAGCCATATTGAAATCAGATGTTACACTGTTAAATACAGGCCAGGTCAATTGATTTTGTACATAGTAATATTTAAAATGATCACGCCAGGTTAGGATGATCGCAGTGTTTAGATGAAACTATTTCCAATACGGGTACTGTGCGGTTTCTGAGAGTTTCTAGAACACCCGCCTAGCACAAAATCCTCTTACATTCCCACCCATGAGGTTTTCTTACTACTGAACTTATAGCGTCCAAATAAAGATTTAGTTTTGACCACGGTACAAATAATACGGTATGCTTACGCGCATATGGAAATTACGTCACATAGGAGCATAAATGGCGCCACATATATAATTATTATTATATTAAAATCGATTTCGACGGTGAGGGTTTTGTTAATGCGAAAGGTAAGTTCAAAAAATCCGGACGGGGTTACGGAACATAGTTTAAAAGCGTTAAGGTGTTTTCACGATTCAATTTTCTAGAAAAACCACCAAAACACTTTGTAAACACACACGAAATTCGCTACAATTGTAGAAATAAACACTAGGGCTACTAGATGGCGACAAGATAGATAAAGTAAATTTCAACTTAAAACGGGCTTTTTTAAAGCAAAGCTGCATTTGAATTACATTAATTGGTAGTTGTGAATAATTTGAATTCTAACATTTTGCTATTTACCATACATGTATTTTATTGCATTCGATACGCTCCTTAATGACGTCATCTGACCGGCCTTGACGTATTTGAGAATCAAACCAGCATACCGTATTATTTGTACCGTGGTTTTGACCTTCCTTTTTTGCTATAATATCTGGCAAAATCTGGTTCTTCTTTGCTGTGAATAATAACATTTAAAGGTATAGATACCTGATAGGTATAGTGTAAATAAAATAAAATAAAAGTCGACGAACTATGTTGAAATAAATAAAGTATACGGCAGCGCGTGCATTTGGACGAGTCGATCAATTTTAATTGTTATAGAATTTGTTACAAAAATATTGTCATTTTTATATTTCTTTTAAAATGGACTTTGGACACTCCTTAACACGTCTGGCAAACAAAATTTGAAATCAAAGTTGATGAACGATGTTGAAATAAATAAAGTATACTGCAGCGCGTGCATTTGGACGAGTCGATCAACTTTAATTGTTTATAGAATTTGTCACAAAAATATTGTCATTTTTATATTTTTTAAAATGGACTTCGGACACTCCTTAACACGTCTGGTAAACAAGAGTTGAAATTAAAGTTGACGAACGATGTCGAAATAAATAAAGTATACGGCAGCGCGTGCATTTGGACGAGTCGATCAACTTTAATTGTTTATAGAATTTGTTACAAAAATATTACTTTGGACACTCCTTAACACGTCTGGTAAACAAAATTTGAAATCAAAGTTGACGAACGATATCGAAATAAATAAAGTATACTGCAGCGCGTGCATTTGGACGAGTCGATCAACTTTAATTATTTATAGAATTTGTTACAAAAATATTGTCATTTTTATATTTCTTTTAAAATGAACTTTGGACACTTCTTAACACGTCTGGTAAACAAAATTTGAAATTAAAGTTGACAAACGATGTCGAAATAAATAAAGTATACTGCAGGGCGTGCATTTGGACGAGTCGATCAACTTTAATTGTTTATAGAATTTGTTACAAAAATATTGTCATTTTTATATTTTTTTTAAAATGAACTTTGGACACTCCTTAATACGTCTGGTAAACAAAATTTGAAATTAAAGTTGACGAACGGTGTTGAAATAAATAAAGCATACGGAAGCGCGTGCATTTGGACGAGTCGATAAACTTTAATTGTTTATAGAATTTGTTACAAAAATATTGTCATTTTTATATTTTTTTTTAAAATGAACTTTGTACACTCCTTAACACGTCTGGTAAACAAAATTTAAAATTAAAGTTTGACGAACGATGTTGAAATAAATAAAGTATACGGAAGCGCGTGCATTTGGACGAGTCGATGAAGAATTTGTTACAAAAATATTACTTTGGACACTCCTTAACACGTCTGGTAAACAAAATTTAAAATTAAAGTTTGACGAACGATGTTGAAATAAATAAAGTATACAGAAGCGCGTGCATTTGGACGAGTCGATGAACTTTAATTGTTTATAGAATTTGTTACAAAAATATTGTCATTTTTAAATTTTTTTAAAATGAACTTTGGACACTCCTTAACACGTTTGGTAAACAAAATCTGAAATTAAAGTTGACAAACGATGTCGAAATAAATGAAGTATACTGCAGCGCGTGCATTTGGACGAGTCGATCAACTTTAATTGTTTTTAGAATTTGTTACAAAAATATTGTCATGTTTATATTTTTTTTAAAATGAACTTTGGACACTCCTTAACACGTCTGGTAAACAAAATTTGAAATTAAAGTTGACAAACGATGTCGAAATAAATAAAGTATACTGCAGGGCGTGCATTTGGACGAGTCGATCAACTTTAATTGTTTATAGAATTTGTTACAAAAATATTGTCATTTTTATATTTTTTTTTTTAAATGAACTTTGTACACTCCTTAACATGTCTGGTAAACAAAATTTAAAATTAAAGTTTGACGAACGATGTTGAAATAAATAAAGTATACGGAAGCGCGTGCATTTGGACGAGTCGATGAACTTTAATTGTTTATAGAATTTGTTACAAAAATATTGTCATTTTTAAATTTTTTTAAAATGAACTTTGGACACTCCTTAACACGTTTGGTAAACAAAATTTGAAATTAAAGTTGACAAACGATGTCGAAATAAATGAAGTATACTCCAGCGCGTGCATTTGGACGAGTCGATCAACTTTAATTGTTTATAGAATTTGTTACAAAAATATTGTCATGTTTATATTTTTTTTAAAATGAACTCTGGACACTCCTTAACACGTCTGGTAAACAAAATTTGAAATTAAAGTTGATGAACGATGTTGAAATACATAAAGCATACGGAAGCGCGTGCATTTGGACGAGTCGATCAACTTTAATTGTTTATAGAATTTGTTACAAAAATATTGTCATTTTTATATTTTTTTTAATGAACTTTGTACACACCTTAACACGTCTGGTAAACAAAATTTGAAATTAAAGTTGAGGAACTATGTTGAAATAAATAAAGTATACGGAAGCGCGTGCATTTGGACGAGTCGATCAACTTTAATTGTTTATAGAATTTGTTAAAAATATTGTCATTTCTAAATTTTTTTAAAATGAACTTTGGACACTCCTTAACACGTCTGATAAACAAAATTTGAAATTAAAGTTGACGAACGATGTCGAAATAAATAAAGTATACGGCAGCGCGTGCATTTGGACGAGTCGATCAACTTTGATTGTTTATAAATTTGTTACAAAAATATATCATTTTTATATTTTTTTAAAATGATCTTTGGACACTCCTTAACACGTCTGGCAAATAAAATTTGAAATTAAAGTTGACGAACGATGTTGAAATAAATAAAGGATACGGCAGCGCATGCATTTAGTTGGGATAATTACGAATGTTAAAAACGTCGTCATTTTGTAAAAATATTGTGTATTCCACTCTTTGCAATGCTGTGTGAAGTGATTTTATTCATAGAACGCAATTGTATTACATTGGGAATTAATTTGACCGAAAAAAAATCTATTGTTGAAATCTATTGCTAACTTCACACCGGTAGGCAGAGATGGTGTTCTCAAATTTGAATCATATTTATTTTCCTTACTTGCCTTCATTTTGAGCACATGTTAAGTATTTTTCAAGAAGGTGGATGGGAGAATAATGGGAGTGGTCTTGTGCTTGAATAGGGACAAAAAAAAATAATATAAATAAGATTAAATAATCGAGGGATTTAATAAGTATTATAAACTTAAGATAATGCGCGCCTTCTAATACAGTCATTTTGACACTGCTCCCTTTGGCTTATAATAATATCCCCATTATCAGCCCAATTCTTCAGACTAAAGCAAATTAATTTGCTTTCTTTTAATACAGGAACACCGTTGATATAAACATTTCATTTGTTTCTTTAGTTTAATGAATTGTTTCTATCAGTGTCCCTAATATGTTAACTTGCATTTGTAGCGGTTACTTATATTCGACGTAAATGTACTAAAGGTCTGCAACAATACATTGATACGTGAATATTCATTTACTTGGGGTTGACTTGATTTGATTCAGTGCGCTGTTACTTGAGCTGGCTATATCCACAACACGATACTTTCAATGAGATGAATATATTTTAAAGAGTCGGTCGCTGGTGTAAGAGATATTTATATGAGTACTTCCGCATGTGCCTGTTGCAGTGTGTATTGCACAATGGTAAGGTGTATATACATTTCGATTTTGGTATTTTGCAATAATTTAGTTTCTTAAAATTGGTTTTACAATAAGTTTGTTGGAGGATTTTTTCTAAAAATAAACGGTTTGTGGGGTAAAACAAACTTTCTATTCTTATTCTAATGTTTCCATACGTTTTGATGTTGTTTTGCCCTTTTTAACAAGGATTTGTAAATAAAGATTAGAAAAGGCATTTGTGATTCTATCTGCAATGTATTGCAGCGTATGTTTAACAACAACAAAAAATTGGGATAACAATTGTGTAAAGCAACATTTCTGAACCAAAAACCCGTCCAGAAACTCAACAATTACGATTTCACGCAAGAACTATGTGAAGCATTTTAGCGGCAATCAGATTTAAAGTTGCACGTTGGCAGCAGCATCGTTAGGGCTGACTTGTCAATATTCGAATCAAACGATGTACGATGAAACGTATGGAGTTATGGTTATATCAATGAGTGGGTTGGATTGCATCACTTACAACGAATACGAAAGTACGCCAATAATTCATTTAACTACTTGCGCATATTTATACATAGAAGCAAATGCAATAAATTATACAGTAGTGTCTTTTGCAATATTATGCAATTTATATGTGACATTTTAAAATTTAAAAAGGTTGAAGTTAGTTCATTGTGTTTGCATGAACTAACTAACTTTTAAAATGTCACATAAATTTTATATGTCTTGACCAACAACATTTATGTTGTATTGTAATAATGGATAAACAGTCAACCACAGCATTGTAATTATTCTCACTAATTCCTTATAAACTTGAAAAAGACAATGAATTGTCGAAACGTGGTTAATGATCTGAAATTTTGCCTTTCATTTTAAAGCCAAAAATCCACAAACTCGCTATCATAGAGTTAACAAAAGGCAGCCTTGCACGTAGAAGAATTTTTCTACTCTGAAATCTTACCTAACGTTTGGTAATTTGACAAGACTATATTAACTCAACAGCTAACAAATTTCCAATGCGCGCGTGCAATCGTCATCTTAAGACGCGACGCTTTGGGGCTGTTTTTTATTTTGTCGGTGGATCCATCGGTTGCAGTTGGTTTCACCAGCAACGTTCTTAAATTACTGTTTAGTTTCTGGTGGTGCACCAAAACACGTTCTAAAATTTACCGCTTCAACCAAGTGGTGCCATCATCGCGCAACCGATTTTGGGAGATGGTGAGTTTGGTGTGGTGAATTAGCGCAAGCTGACATAACCTCTAAATTGAAATAATTCAAGTAAACATGGAATTTCAGTTATTTTATCTGGACTCTCTAACACCATTTTTGTTACTACATATCCTACAATTCCATTAACAAGGTTCTTCTTTTTCCATTTTTTGGAGAAAAGGGCGATTTTTTAATATAATATAACAAATATAAGGATTCGACCATAGCACTGAGGTTAGGAGCGTTTTTAAATTTACTGATGGTGGATGCACCGGTAAAACATCAACTGACGTCATCCTCAACATGGTCACCATTGGTGTAAGCCACCAAACCATTATGCTGAATTAAAGAACAGGCCCTTTTTGTCCATTCCTGTTGAAATGTTTCCCGTCATAGGTTATAAAACCTCGAATGCTGTCAAATGACAGTTAATTGTTTTGACAAGAGCAGAGATTGGCAAAGTTATTAGTAGCGTTCTTTTTACAAGAAATCTCAAATAATCTCAACTCACTAGAGATATTTTGCTAAAAACCCCTTTTTAAACGACTCACCTCGAGATTTATCTAAGATTTTTACCTCCCCCCTTACCGCTAGCGCACAACATCGCGAGGGTGTGCAGTAGTGAGAGTAAAAACTCAGTTGGGTGGAGGGGATACCAACAACAAGTATAACCTCGTTTTTTCTATAACCCTTTTTTTCTATAACCCTTTTTGCGTTCGATTTTCGTTTGTCAATTGCACGTCAATTGTGATTGGAAAGCATTTAAAACGTGTTTCTATCAACTTGAGTTTACAAGTTTGTTTGAGCTTTTTATGCCTGTTGCATATAGTACGTACAGGTTAATTTTAATTATTAAATTTTCTATGTTCACTATGTCACACTTACATATTGTACTCTTTTATGATTGGAAGTTTGAAGAACTTTGACTGAGGGTCTTTGACAATCTAAACATCATTTTAGCACGCTACACAGTGACTATTTTACAAACTATAAGATATTGAATACGATGTGAGGCGTTCTTTTAAATCGAGATCATCTCAGATAAATATCAATTCCCTAGAGAGATAAATGAAGTGAGACGCGTTGTGAAAAGTTGGCTGAAACAATCTCAGAAAAATGGCAATTCCGCACATTCAAAATTTGCATTTTCTTTGAGATGTTCCTTGCCCGTATGTTGTTATAAGAAACGTGTTTGTTACGATAACGCATGATTTTTTTAATAATAACTAGTGGATTTTCATATTTCGCGCCGTTAAATAAAGCGGCTGTCACTTTTAATATCATTTTTAATGGTCGCGTTCAGGGAAAAAATACGTTTAAGCGCTGAGAAACAGCGCTTTATTGCAGCGCTGCATGTTGCCTGAACAACATAAAACACTAATGGTCACAAATTGCAAAATTGACAGGTGGAGTGGTTATTTTTGTATCGTGTTCAGTCGTGTTTTCTTTTTTCACATAAATATATCTACTAACTAACGTGTTTATTATATCTTAAATTTTATATATAAATTATTTATGGATAATCGAAAGGAAGAGGTTTTAATGGCAATGCTTATTGAAGAAAATGTAATATTAAACTCTATTAGTACTGGATTTACGTTTTTGTTACCTGTCATAACTGTTTTCCTGATGTTTTTACTTTTCATAAAGAAAAAAAAAAACCTATGTTATCTATCTTATAGAACAGGTCATACGGACAGAGATACTTGAAGATAGGTATGATAATACACAACAAAGCTTTTGTAGGTGAGGTATTTGTGATATTTGTTTACGCTTGCTTCAAGCGCTTTGTTGCAGCATATAAATTATACGCTGCAATAGTGGCTGACCGCTTGAAGAAAGCTCAGTAAAAATTACGTCATTTTTGTACGTTCAAGGAAATTTAATATCTCAGCGTTTCAGCTTCCCTAAATACGACCAGGAACTCAAAATAATGCAGCATATCCTGTAGAGGAGTATGTTAAGAAAAAATTATTAAGAGGTTAGAAAAATAAGTTATGGTAGTCGAAAAGTGTCTAACGCACTCGTTCGTGCGTTATCCGTTACTTGCCGTACTCGTTATGTAATATACAATTAATAACTGCAATTATATCATTCGTTATAAGCATCTGAACTACTGGAATTTGCATTTAAATTTTGACATATCAAAGTACATATTTCAAATTATTTGTTTACGTACATATCAGCACTATGAATTCCTATTTGTAGTATTATTAACAATAAGTAATGTAAAATTGAGTATTTTTTTAAAGTAGAAGTTATGTAGGCTTTATGTAAAAATAATAAATTAATACTTGTAGAAAATGCATCTGCGTTTTTCGAGTAAGGGGAGACTCACTTGAACATAAACTCTTTACTTGTAGGAAACAACATTTTTTACATTTTAAATTTGAATGTATATTTTTTCTTGTATTTTAACATCAATTAAGTGGCGATTTTCAGTATCGAATTTTATTATAAAGAATTTAACATTTAACCCACAAGAATAAATATTTTTCTGATGTGATACAATTGTTCAAAGCTACTCCCATATCGGGGTTGATTTGAACATTTACGGGGCAGCTTTGAACAAACATAAAATATCGTAAATTTATATTCTATATTAGAAACAACAATAAAAGGAATTAACTGTTTGTTACATGATTTTCTCTTTAATATTAGAAAAATCGATTCCAAAGGTTAGAACTGACGCAGCTCTTGCAGTTCCTCCAGATAATTCTACTGCAGGAAGCTTTAACTTGATATCTTCCTTGTCTATAATACCAATATCTTTTTTTTCTGCGAAATAGAATTTCCACACATCGTCTTTTTTTTCTCATAAAGTTTACTCTGTAACCATCTTCCAGAATATCTTCAATCTGGCACAGAAACAGTAAACGCGATTTTTTCGTTGCAAACTGAACTAAGATGGATTCGTTCATATTTAAACTTCCAATCTCAGTCTTAGCGTCTGGATTTTCAACATTGTAAAATGTGTCGTCTGAAGATTCATCATGAATTGACATACAATCAGATTGATCATCAGAATCATCATGACCGTTCAGAGTTTGATAAATGTTTTTTTTTTACTTTTTTAATGTTCTTTTCAGTTGGTTCAATAGATCTCCTATTCATTGATTCTCTTTCTTTTCTTTCTTCTTCCAGTCGTATTTTTTCAAGGGTTTCAGAGGCGTGACTTCCCTTTCTCTCTTCCTTTTGTCGAACTTGATGTAGGTCCAGCTTTCGGATAAGGACGAACATCTTGACGTGAAACCACTGCATTTGGTTTTTGAGAAATTAGTGCCATGTCACATGAATCCTTGCTGCATATTACTGTCATCTGAGATAGTTGATGACACAGACGTAGCTAATGCATTAGTTGCAAATCCTGGTTTATTAAATGAAGGGATAATATTCGACTTGTGAAAGATGAATTAAAAGCAGTACTGACCAAAGCAAGCATGTGTGTATTGATACAGTTTTTCCAGGATTAGTAGTTTATCAATCATTTTGAGCTATTTTCAGTTTGGTCTTAAATGGTCCCAAAACTCCAACGTCAAGCGGCTGAAGTTTGTGGGAGCAATAGGGTGGAAAGGTGACGAACATTATGCCTTTCTCACGAGCATACTGCACCGCTTCGAGGAAACAATGCCTTTCATGATTGTCAATGAGTATGAGTATTGGGTCATTCTGGCTACACTTGGTATGATGAACAATATATTTAAGAACTTGGTAGTGCCGGCAATGGTGAACATATTCGCATGCATTATGCTTATAAATTGGTGAATATGTCAACTATTGCCGGAACTACAACTTAAACTGTTCGCAAAATTTTAAAAATGGTTACTGGCAGGCGTTTCTTGAAATTCCATAAAATATGCTAATTTTGCAAATCTGCTCCATGTTCAAATGTATCCCAGTCTCCCCTACTTTTTCTCTGTACTCGACCTAGCCCTAGCTTTGGTTCAGAGCATATTGGGAAAAGGACTCGCACATTTGATGTGTACAGGTGTATTCAGAGCAAGCTACAAACAACCTTCGAATGTGTCCAGAATTTCTATCGCAAACTAACAAAAATTTGACGCACTTCTGTTCAACAATGGAAGGTTTCATTATACCATTTTGTGCAGAAAAGGTTCTAGTTTCAACTATTTTTCACCTGGATTTCTCGACTAATATATAGGAACGTAACTACCTATGAAATAAATAAATATGAATAAAGGGTTATGTGGTAAACAAAACAATAGCCGTTTTATCTTAGAACAGATAAATAGTTTATTTAAATAGTGTATGTATATAAAAATATCATATATGTTACAGTCACAGCCAAACGTCTTCACACAACTTCATATAATAAATATAAATAAGATATATAAAATTACATAGTTACTTAACATCATCAAAAGCTAATAACATGATAAGACCTGCTGCTATCAACGAATTAATGCACGTTATCACATATTTCTAATAATTTGTTTCTTGCACTCTTAATACATGTAATCGTACATTCTCACATGGTGTAAATGCAACAAGCTGCATCACATACGTGTGCATACATGTATGTATAAAGCTGACTGATCATTGAGGCTGCGTGAAATTCTCATGATGCCCGTAATAAATGTAGTCTGTACACCACTGGTACACATCCTTGGCGATGCAGCAGTTTGGATAAACATCGACTGCTTTAGTTATCTTCGCGCATTTTTGGCAATTATATATTCTCTCTTGCTGAAAATAAAAGAAAAAAATATGTACAACGAACGTTGTTTATGAAAGTAACAATTATCGAATAAATTATTATTTAAACAATATTTTTGCTATAAATATGTATAACATTTTTAATCTAAACACTGAATCGCGTTCCTTCTATACTGGTAATCATTACCTCTTACTTATTCTTATGCGATAAGTAAGTGATTGTTTTAAAGGGATTTCCTAGTAAAACACTTTAAATACCAAAATGTTTTAAAAAGCTCCACTGATTGTGAGCTGAGTGAGCTCTAAAATTGTATTTGTATCATGGAAATTAAAAACCGCTTAAATAGAAAATGTTATTTTCACAGAAACTACAGGTTTTCAGTGCTCCATTTCCTAAGAAACCAAATTGGTATACAAAACTCAATTTTGTCCGAAATCTCACACCAATGCTGTTCTTTATTTTAATATTTCTAACATTACTTTGGAATAAGTTCTACCTAAACCTGAAATTTGATCTGAATAATACCATTCGTTCGCATTACTTAGAATGCTGGTCACGCGCAAACATTTTTGGAAACGTCCCTGGGGAGCCACATTTAAGTGAATTTACTTTGAATTCGCCAGAGTATTTTTAGCACTCGTATTGTTTGTATGATAACGTATAGGTAGGTATAAAAAATCGAGAAATATATTATTACCTATTTAGCATGCTACGGCTATATACTTTTTTTTGTGGAAAAATCGTTGGTAATATCAAATTTTAGATTTATAGGTTATCGTTTTGGCAATTACCTAAAAAGATTAATAAATAGATCTTATTTTATTTAAAATTTACACATGAACTCTAATTCTTTTTCTGCCTAAGTTACGACTAATTGCATTACTTCAATATGCCTCAATGGAAACAATAGCAATCTTTGGCATATCTAATTAAGTCGCAAATTTTGTTTGCAAAGCTTTCCGAAAATGTGTAAAACTATATTATTATTAGAACATTAAATTTAAGGAGATTACATTTATTTAACTTGCAAACGTTATGTTCTTCACATATGGTTGAACTATGATAACACTTTATTAATTTTAATTTGCTGAACAAACACTCTGAACTTGCTGTAGTTACTGGCAAGGTAAAGAAAAAAACTAAGCATCGTTTTCACTAGAGTAGTTTTGTTTATAAAGAAACCTACTGAATTAAGTTTCCAATAACAAATTACTATACATAAATGTCACAATGTCTGTGGTAATAGTATACATTCCGATCACTCCGCACTACACGAAATTTTATTAATTCAAAAATTAAGAAAACATTTGTTTCGAGGAATACGTGGATTCCATTCTTAGCCGAAGACCGAATATGTGTTTACCTCTTTATCATAGAGTTCTATAAATTTTTCGAGAGATTTTCAGATTAGTGTTTCGCTAAAGTTACGATATAACTTTAGTGAAGTATAATTTCTTTGAAATTTTCATACTGCGTGCTATTATTTTCGATAAAATTTTATTATGACATTATATTTCTTCTTTAATTTTAATCCCTTAGTTTAAAACCGAATCAAAAACAACTGCTCTTGCTGGCAGTAGTTTATTGACATATAATTTTTGCCATTATTGTAAACCAAACTGCTAAATTTAAAATAAATTGCATTTTTTCAAGTTGTCATTACAGATTTGAATTCATTCTTTTAAGACATTATAAATATTTCATTCTATACTGGCTGCTTAATGTGTATCATATATGTATATGATTTAGGTCTAATATTACGGTCTAAATGTTGTAATATTGAAAACAAAGGTACAATATACGCTATTGAAAGCAACACCATAAATTGGTAGGCTATAGTGAAATGTGATAAGCAAAGTACATAAAATGAATGGTGGTCTAAAGTAAATGCTACCACTTTTATAATATCGTCGGCTTGCTGTCAAAACCAGATAAGTTATATTTTAATATTTTTGAGATATAAGCACTCGTCTTATTTGGCTGACTACCTGACTTAATTTTTCTCTTACTGCAGTTAATCTTTGGACCGTTTTATGTTTATAATACGCTTTTCCGACTTTGCCAGGACATAATTTGTTAAAATTTACGTAAAGAATTGCACTTAACTAAAAAACTCAAAAATTGTATTTATCTTGTTTTGGTAGTAAGCCGACGATATGTTTCTCTCTTACAAGACGTTATATCATAAATCAAGCTAAACTCTACCTCTTTTAAATGCATGTTTGCTAGTCCTTTACCAATTGTATCAGTAAATTCAATAAACCCTACCAATGATATATACTAAAATATATATTTAATAATTATTCGTATTTGTTCCTCTTGAAACACTTGAGGAGATAGTCGAGTTGGATACTGTAACATCATCTCCAAGTCAAGGATTGCAGAATTTTCTGCTGTCATACTATTTTGATATTTCTTTTTTTCAGTTCTGCGTTATCTTTCGAAACCCCTATAAGTACGGAGCCCATATATCTTACCACCACAGTATTCTCTTTATGACCGATGCTCGGTCGAATAAGCTTATGCCATCATAGATATTAGATATATAAAATATCTAATTACTTCGACTACACGGGATTTTATTAATACCGAATAATTGTTTCGGAAACAAGTGGACTCCTATTGGGAGCCCCGTATCCCGAATTAATAAAAATCCGTATAGCGCGGACTGATCGAATATTTGGTGCTATTATAACGCTACAATCCTGTAATATCTTTGTTTATGTCATCATATTTGTTTTTATTTTGGTATAAATTATTCGCATAGTTTTTTTTTGCTTTCTTTTGTTTTAGTCCTTTTAATTAATTGAATTTTGCTAATAGGTAAGCATACGGCACTAGTTATAATTGATTGATTTTCGCAAACACAAATATGAAGCTTTCTCAACGAATGATTACATTCTAAATTTATTTTTAACTTTTTGGCACAGATGAAAATACTTCAATTATGGTTTATTAGTGTAACAGAAAACTAGGCCTACACCAACGAAGGAATGAGATATATTAAGCACTTTAATTGTAGGTAAATTCTACATCTTATTTGTAACAATAAATGGACAGCATTTTTATCAGTATACAATTGATACGTTTTTGACATTTTGAAAAAAAAAATCAAAGCCCTTTATAAGAGCCATATAAAGTTAACCACTGTGAGTTGAATTATTGTCAAAATTTTATAAAATTACCTTTCTTCAAAACTAATTAACCTAAAATTTCTGATATCTGGTTTAACTAACTTTGTTGTAAATGTTTTATGCACAAATTAAATCTCAAAATTTTAATATCAAACTTTTAGTAACTTTAAGTGTAAACCAATACTTACATTGCCACAATTGATCTTAGTCTGCTTGTATCCATCCGTTGGTTTGGACCCTATTGTTGTGACTTGTAGAGTTATAGGATAACAATTATCAACATGAGAACTGTCTGCTGAAATGGTAAAACAAAAATTAACAAATTAAAATTAACAAAAAAAAAGTATTATAGCTTTCTATTAGTTAGTACTTATAAATATTACATTTAAGGTTATCTGTTTTTTATGCATATGTAATGTTTTTATGTATATTTTAACGACCATTTTCTAACGTGGAATTTGTACTTAAGTATGTATACTTATAATTTTACCTTTCTTACTTTGATGTACTCTATGCAGTTCTTTATATTGTGTGAAGTAACACGCCTATATAATTAAATATACCTATAATTTAGCAGAATCCCAAAAAATTGTTGTTTTTCAAACTATTGCTTGTAAATTTGTGTTACAATTTTAATCACTAATATTTTTTGAATTCGTCACATCTAGTTGGTTGCATAGTAAATGAATACTAAGTTGGGTTAATGCAATCCATAAAACGTTATGTTGAAAGATGTAGTGATAAAAATGAAATGCATCCGAAATAATTACTTAATTAATTAATCAATTAAATGTTTTGATGAAACTCATGAATATTTGGGTGTGTTTCAACGAAATCCGCTCAGATGCTGTTGGTCGCCTAATTCATATGGCTTTGTGAGTATCAATCTTTTGCCTTTGATTATTATACCTTAGCAAATTTTTCTGCATTTCGCTCCGTTCAGCATTATTGCACTAGAAATTCGGCCTTAGGCCAGGTTTCCACTACCATTTCCACTAAAATAATTCGTTCATTCGAAGGAAAACAATTGCCCACAAAACCCATTGCAGTTTTCTGCATTGCTACAAGGGCTTTTGGCTGCGGAGATTACAGAAACAGAATACTCCTACCCTTCTCTCTCCCTTCTCCCAAGGTTTATTACAACTCCTATTGGTAAGGCTGAATCTAAAGAGCTCGCAGATATTTTACTCCGTAAAATGTATGAGTATAGTTTTGCCCAATGACCTCTGTTTCAATAACGATAAAACTAATTACCAAATATTTCAATTACCATCACAAATAAGCAATAATATCGATTTACACAATAATGAGGTTATATCTGCAGAAAAAGTAAAGCTACTGGGACTTGCTTTTGCCAGGAAAGTATCACCTTTGATGTTTATTACACGTACATTATTGCATATACATTATTACTTTTAATTTTAATTATTATGAGGCAATTGTACTTTGCTGAGATTTATATCTACTACTACTTGGTCTGTAACTGTGCCGGTTTTGTATAAAATAAATAATTTCTTTAAGAAAATCGTCCTTAATTATCTTGATATCACATATCCCAACAAATATTTTTTTGCTGTTAAAGTAATTTATTTAAATAAAGTTTATTATTTTAAAGAAATGATTTGATCGCTTCAAAGAAAGCAGTAACATTAATCTTAAGTTCCTATATCTAATTCAAATAAAGTTTCTTTATGTGAAATAAATTTTCTCAAATATATGTTATTTCTTTACGGAAAACAATCTTTTTTCTCAGTATTTCTTTCAAAAATTTAATATGCTAAGGCTGTCTGCTATACATAATTATAATACAAGAAATAGAAACAATCAGATGCTTTTGCAAAATCGTTTAAATATGTTATAAGTAATAAGTTATAAAAAGGCTTTGTCGGCAAAAAGGTACTTTTTAAAACATTGTGGTATGTTGCTGATTATTTTATTTGAACTCTCCTGAGTATTATATATAAATTTCTTTCTTTGACATCTGCGTGAACCTACTTTTATATGCGTTTTAGGATTATAGCTTCCTTCAAAGAACCATCAAACCAATCACAAACTAGTCATTTTTGTTGGACATTTCAGTCATGTTAAGAAGTATGTCAATTGTGATTACTTTGCTGGTTATACGAAATAAATAGTTGGAAACTATCAGTGACTGCTTTTATGAACAAGCCTTATATTTCACTCGTTTTTTCTCATACCATTAAACTTGGTTTTCTAAGCATGTAATTTCAGGTATTCTGTAAATTGAAAGTAAGTTATACTAGAGTAGTTGTTAGTTTTAAAGCGATTGCCACTATTCGTTTTACAACTCTAATCACCTAAAAATAACTTGCTAGAGTGTCGATATAACGAAATATACTCACTATAAGAGCTTAATGAAATGCAACCGTTTAGGAATTTAGTGCATTCTAATCAAAGCATTAAACACATATTAAAGCTTTCATTGCTTAGTACCAAGGATAATGAGAATTAAACCAAAATTTTTAATGATTGTATCATCTATGCCGAAAATATATTGGTATTCAATTTTGAGATACAAAACCTTATGCAAAAGAAAAACTCTATATACATACCACGTTTTGAGTTGTTTAATTAACGATACTTATGTTGCAATAAAGTAGAAGGCAGCATCGTGTACTATATATCCTTTTGGTCAGATACAACGATAAGCACTTATCAAAACCGAATACATAATTAAATTTTAATTGTGGCGCATACTTATAACACTTGAAACTGTCCTATTTGAATATAATTTTATTTCACACCAATCTCCAGAAGTTAGATAAGTGGGTACTAGACAAAACAAGAAGAAGAAGTAATAAATACCTTGTGGGTGGTAGACATGTTAGCTAGTTGCTGATATATGAGCTGATAAAGACACCGTATAACCACGTTCGAACTCACTGGTGGTTGTTTGTATTCTACTAAGAACAGGAAGATAACCACTTCTTTATATATAACCTCAACAGTTGTCTAAAGTCCGTAAATTCATAGTCGAGATAAGAAGCGATCACGTTGTAATTTGACAGCTATGAAATACGAAAGCTCAATACAACGTGAGAGAAGGAGTACGACTAGGAGTAATTACAATAACAATTATAAAAAGTCGCTAATTGGGAACAAGGAATATTTTATAAATAGAGATTTCGTGTTTGTGACGGTCAGGGGTCATGGCGATTCAAAGGAATTGTTTTCTTGAAGTAAAAATTAATTACGTTTTGAATATCAAACGAAAATAGATTTGGTATATTTAAATCAATCAAAAAAGTTTAATGCCCCAATTTCAAGATTAAAGACGACTTGAATTCCTTAGATATCAGAGATCTTGAAGCTAAATACATGAGTCTAAAAAACTATTGATTATTGAACAATTTCTTGAGTTTTAAGCCTCTATACTGTATAAATAATTAATATGGACATGCTTATTTATTTATATTAATATTTATTGTGCAATAGGAACAATTTTGAATATTCAATGGAGGTGTGTTTACAAAATGTTTGACTTCGCTTCACGCTTGTCTTATTGATTTCGCAAACAGAAATAACACCATTCATACCATTAGATATGCCATAGTCAGCTAGCTAAGGATAACAGATAGCCACTGAGCATTCTCGATCGCGGCTCTACATTTCTCGACAGAGCTTACGCTGTGCTCCAGCAGGAAGCACCTCAACTTTCTCTTAAAAATGTTCGCCTTTGGGCAGTCCCTGAAGCGAGGAGAACACAATTAAATAGTATGACACCGACAGGCGGCGGCGCTCTACCAATCGCTATACATCTGTTCAACGAAACCCTGATATTATTTCAACCTTGCGTATTATGGCAATGAATGCCGCCGCCCTTCACATGCAAATGTTGGTATTATATACATACATATAGTTGTAGTTTGAGTATGTAAATACTAGGAAGAGACAAAAATCCATATTTTATAAAAAAAAGGTCTACAAGAGTCAGTACTCCTAACGCCCGCTAGACTACGCACGACACGCTTCTGCGCCACAAATACACTATGTGTGCTTCACAAGCACACCAGAGATGATGCCATAAGATAACCTTGAGTGAATCTCTGGGCATGGTAATACTGTGTTAGAAAATTGTGTTGTGAAAAAAAAATTCCGAAGTTGGAAATATGAAACATTGATTTTTTTAATAAGGCCAATACAGTGTTCTTTCCAGCTAAGCCTGGCATCTATAGTTAAGCCCAGACATTTAGTAGACGTTTTACAATCCAGTTGCACATTATCTATTCCTACCTGGAGATGCGATGCCGGTGAGCTACAATTAGATGAGTTAAAAGCCATATAATGTGTTTTATTGAGGTTCATCTCCAATTTATTGTCTGAGAACCATCGACTTAGCTCCTCAAATAGGATGTTTGCTCTCTCTTGCATGACTTTACAGCTCGAACTCAACTACTACAATACTATTCCGGTTATATCATCCGCGTAAATATATAGAGACCAGTTAATGAAATCACATATGTAATTTATTAATATAATAAAAAGAATAGGTCCAAAATCGAACCGTGCGAAACGCCTACATTTACGGGTAATAATGGGGATGAGAAAGTATGTCAGACACCGTCAGTAGACACATATCTCACATTCACATACTGCACCCGATCTGAAAGGGAAGACTCAAATCAACTAGCCGCTAGACCACGAATACCATAACTTGCAAGCTTATCCAACAACATGCCGGGATACACAATCAAATGCGCGTTAGGTCGCGAAAATAGCTATAGGATGCTCTTTTTTGTCATTAACAACGTCGAAAACAAATAAATTAACCGCAGATATCGTGGGAAGTCCTTGCCTGAAACATACTGCTTGTCTGTTAATACAATAATACATTGTTCTTAAGTAAATGGTTTTGTAAACGAGTTAGCATGGCTTATTCAAATATTTTAAAAGAGGTTGAGTTTAAAGAAATGGGACGGCAGTTGGCTACTTACAATTGCGATTTTTTTATGTATAGCAGTTATAGCTGATATTTTTAAAAGCTTGGAAAACCTCTATTAACAAGTAACGTATACTATACAGATATAACATAACTAGTTCGGTGAGAAGTTTAACAATAGAAGACGCAATTCGTTTTAAAAGACCACTCGGTACGCCATCAGGACCAGAGGTATTTTTATTATTTAACTTCGCTATAATATGAAAAAGTTCATCCTCGTGCAAGGCGCGATATACATAGAATCAAAATTACAATTAAAATTTGGCGCCACGCAACTTCGTTCTGGGCACGCCACCTATTCGGAGTAGTTCCATTGTAAAATATTCGTTAAAGTGTTTAGCAATAAGGGAAGGGTTCTCCTCGTCGGAGTCGACCATCTCTAAAGTTATATTTTTATTAGCTTTATTGACGTTTTTAGTTGAGTTGATAATAGGCCATGCTGCTCGGATAGGATTGTCCGAGCCCAGAATTATATTTACATAATATTCGGTTTTTGTCCCTTTAAGTAACAATGTGTGTTTCTTTTTTGCGTCTTTATATAGCGAAATTAGAACAGGATATTAATCTGCAAATAAATAGATCACGGAGCCCTGGCTAGACTGGATAATTTCATTATTTATCCATTTTTTTAACCCCACTCTCCGACCGCCATGTTACCTGTTTTACCGGAAAAAAATATTGAAGTGGTGCAAACGTTCATGGAAAAAACTCGAAAGCACCGTTTGAAATCACTATAATTAGAGAAACTCGGTCATTGTATATTGTGCAAAACGCGAGTAAACCCTTGAACAGATTTCTCGCTATTGAAAGAACGAACATGTTTTTTAAGCAAAGCGCCGCCGTCGCCAAAGCCTGGGCCGGATGCCAGGGCCTCCACCAGTACGTAACGGTGATCTAACATCGCAACATTGCGCGTGGAGTGTTTAATCAAGTTATATATTAAGCATATAGCAAGTGGTCAATGTAACGTTTATGTTATTGTCCATCGGCCACCTAATTCCGCAAATCTCAAAATCCACCCCACGACAAAAACCATCCACGTTCAAAACAGTGAAATCAACCCCAACCCTCGCCTATACAGCGACCCCCCGTATACATGATTTTTCCTAAGAAATTGTGCAGCTACTACATAGTCGTTAATATAAAAGGAATAAAAATTATGAATTTATCTATACTTCAGTCAAACATAAGAACTTAATATTAGATTAAAAAATTTCAGATTCTAGTTGAGTACCTTAGCATTAGTCAGACTTTGTATGTTTAATAAAATAATATTTGCTTCATTTATAATGCCGGTGTTCTTAAATTTACAGTAGTACACAGTTTAGTGCACTAAAATTTACTGTTATTTTCGACCACAGATGCTCGAAATGAGCTTTCAGTGATTCTATATAATATTCAGTTTTATTATTTAGCGAAGCGTCCCACGTATGTATCCTTCTGCAACTGTAGAGAAATTCCATCCGCTGTTTTTTTAGAGCAAGGATTTTGTTTCCGCCGTCAGTTAGCAAAGTATTAGAAGTTTTCCTGGAAGTATGACTTGTATAATTTCTGAAATCTCCCAGATTCAGAAATTTTGCTTTTTTCACTGATACAGCGGACATAGTATGCTTTCCCATTACTTATCCAACGCATTTTTCTTGGCTATAACGTAAAAAGAATCGAGTTTCTTTAGAATTCGGCCATAGCTTGATGTACGTTTTGAGGATGCTATTATTACAATTACACTAACAAGGGAAGATCCCGGACCAGTGCTGGGACTCCGTAGAATCGCTAAGTTATAGCGATCGCTATGATAGCGAAGCGAAGATATTGTTCGTTATAGGATATTAGTACTCCGGTTAGCGTTCGTTATCTTGTTCGTCAAAGATCGGAATTCCTTTCATTATATCGCTAAATTTTATTATTATTATTATTGATTATATTCCTGTTATAGAACCATCAGCCCATACGCTAGTCCATGATATTATACTTTAACTAAACTCCCGAATGGACGACAAGGAGAACAAGGACTCGCTTCACACCGGGGCCGATCGGGTGACTTACAATAGAAACAAACAGGTAGCCAACGGATAAAAGGAAAAACCCAAAAGGAAAACACACAAGGGACGAAGCTAATACGTAGACCTATGTTACACATATTGTTTGTATATTTGAAGGTTTAGGTTAATGTTTTTCCAGCGCTATTAAATAGTTCATACACACTGGCAGTTCTATTTTCATATTAGTCAAAATTTGTAAAAAGTCTGAAACTTCTTTTCCAATTTTGCAGCAACCCAATATCATATGGTTTAAATCTCCACGCTCTTTCTCGCAGACGCGACATATATCATTCTCGTATAGTTTAATTTTATATAGATGAGACGGAAATCTTCCGTGATTGAAAGTAATCCTATGGATCTGGGATGATAGGCTTTTCTTTACAGGGGCCTTTGTTCGTACCAGCGGTGAGATTTGATGGGTCGGAAACAACACATAATAATTGGTAGGCTTATTTTCATAGCACTGGTATAACGTGCTTGCCAATTCTCTCGGAGCTCTCTCTTGGTGGATGTCAAAAAATCTGTATATGGTATTCGTGTTGTTTTCAGTAACATTTTCATGACGCGCCTCTTTCGCTAAGGTGTCTACTATTTATTTGAAAGGATTTGTGAATGCCCTTTAATCCATACATAAGTGACAAACTTCTTTCGTTCTTTCAATAGATAATCCAAGAGAAGTTATTTCTCCAATGAGAATAGAAGAAGTGTGATTAAAATTCTGCAGGCTCATGAGAACACTTTTGCATCGGTTGAAATGGTGAAACAAGAGTATTGTGGGTCTTGGATATACTCCAGAGCTTTTTTATGGCAATAGCTTCCGCGGTAAAAATACTGGCTTCTTTAGGAAGTGGAATTTTCTTTCTGGTCCCATTTTGAGGGACAAAAATTGCACAGCCAGTGCCCAAATCATCCTTAGCTCCATCGGTGAAAACATGTGTAGAAAGGCATATCGATTAATTATCTCATTATATAAAATAATATTAAATGTGGCTGGAAGTAAAATTTTGGAAAAAGAATCGCAGGCTTATGTTGTGTTAAGCATTTAAATGGCATACTAAAAGTGAAAATGACCATTAGATGTTATAATTTTATTTATCGCAGATAGAAGTATCTGCAAATGCCATTGCAAAGAGAGGAGAAGGTTTTGTAACCAATAAGCACCCATAAGGTTTTTGAACATTGAGCCTAGCACACTTGTTAATAATGATGTTTTCCGTAGCTCTATTCTTTAGGATAAATTTGGTGCTTAAGTATTTACGCCTAAGTGCTAACGGAGGCTCTCCCAGTTCAACATACATAGCTTCTACAGGGGTAGAATTCATTACTCCTAAGCAAAGTCTTATGGCACTATTGTTAACAACATCTAGTTTATCCAGTAAGGTTTTACAGGCAGAACCGTACAATCCGCAACCATAGTCAATTGTTGGCCTAACCAATGATCTATAGATCAACGTGGAAGTATATACATCAGCTCCAAATGACACCTTGCTGATAACTCGAAGAATATTATTCATTTGTTGGCATTTATTGACGACACTGGTGATGTGAGTTCTCCATAATAATTTACCGTCCAACCACATTCCTAAATATTTAGTGACGTTGTTCATTTGGAATTCTTTGCCGGCCAGATTAACGATGCGATTTGCAACTCTGTGTCTAGTAAATAATTGAACACTGCATTTAGGATATGCAATCTCAAATTCTTTGGTGTCACACCATACTTGAAAGTCTTTCATTGCTAAGTTAAGGGCATCAACGCATCTATTAAATGTATCTTGTATTGTGTAAATTACAATATCATCTGCGTATTGTATGATGTTAGCATTAGGGATAACTAAATCGTTCGTATAAACATTAAATAAGAGCGGACTTAAAACCGATCCCTGTGCAAGTCCTTTTGATGTTATCCTAGGCCCTATAAGGTCAGCTGTTGAAGTTCTTATCAAAATTCTTCGACGAGTGTATAGATTGACAATGTTGGTGGCAATAGAAGCAGGAATGTTCGCTCCTATAAGTTTAGTTCGTAAAGACTGCAAATTAACAGTATTATAAGCATCCTTGAGGTCTACGAATATTGCCATTAAGTAGTTATTCCTTGTAAAAGTGGATTGAATGTCTGTCACTAAATGAGTTAAAGCGTGAATAGTGCTGTAACCTCTCCTAAATCCGTATTGACCATCACCAAAATGTCCCCGACTCTCGGTCCACCATTCCAACCGAACTTTCACCAACCTTTCTAGAGTTTTCAATATACAAGAAAGCAAGGAAATAGGTCTAAGGTCTGTTACATTTCTAGCATTATGAGTCCTTTTGTTGATGGGTACGATAATTCCAGCCTTGAGTTCTTCTACTACATCGCCACCGATATATATTTTATTAAACATGGCCAGCAGTACTTTTTTGGCATTGTAAGGTAGGTGTTTAATCATAGGATATAAGACATTGTCTAAGCCAGGGGATGTGTTGGTATTTGCCTTTAGAGCGTTGTCTAATTCCATATCAGTAAAGGGTTCCATCAACACGTGCGTAGCTTGCTCGGCATAGATAGGCTCGTAAGTACAATTTTCTGCAGAATCGGGGGAAAGTTTGTGAAGAAGATCACCCAAAATGTTATTAGGAACGAGCGGTCTTGTGGAATAAACCGATTTAATTGCTCTAATTTTTTGCCATATTTTAGAATTGGAAGTTTCTTTGTTCAATTGCTCACAAAATGTTTTCCAGCTAGCCCTTGCTTTAGATTTAAGAAATTTTTTGGTTTCAGCGCTGATTCTTTTGTAATCTATGTATTTATCTAAGGATGGATTATTTCTATATATCTTCAGCGCATTTTTGCGATTAGCAATTGCCGTATTACAACTCTCATCCCCACCAACATGTAACTTTGGTCTTAGCAGAAAAGGGTTTTTTGATTTTAAACAGGTTATCCGCTACAATAGTAATTTGCTTTAAAATAAATTTATATAATTCACCTGCTGACCTATCTGTATTAACGAATTCAAAACGTTTTTCTAAGCACTGGGAATATTTTAGCCAGTTCGCATCCCTAATATTCCACCTTGAGGAGGGATATACGAGGGGGCTATCTGATCTTTCCACCGCGTACTGAACAAAAATCAGAAAGTGGTCCGAACCGAGCGTGTCATCAAGAACTGTCCAAGTTGATTTAATAATAATATTGGTTGAAGCAAGTGTCAGATCTATAGCAGAGCCACGGTTAGCATGAGAAATGTATGTGTAGCGCCCATCATTTAATACACCCAAGTGAAATTCATCTAATACGTTAATAAAGTCAGCACTAGATCTATCATCATAAGCACAACCCCAACTAGTGCTGTGAATATTAAAATCACCACCAATAACTGAGTTATTTAAATCACATTGCCCGAAAAGATTTTCCCAATCTGAACTAGTATCTTGTACATTAGGCGGTTTTGTAAATGGCCATGACATCAAATGGAGTGCGAACCAAAACACGTACAGCACATGCCATTATTCTGGGATTATAGTTGCTAGCTAGACTGATTTGAGAGTAGTTTAATTTATTAGATATCAAAATTGCAACTCCACCTCTACCGTCCTCTCTATCTCTACGTACACAATTAAAACCGCGGATACAAAAGTTTTGTTGAGGTTTGAGCCAAGTTTCAGACAAAATAATTACATCAACTTTGTTATGATCGAGGTAATTTATTAAACTAAATTTATTTGCATTAATCGATCGACAATTCCATTGCAAAAAATTGATATTAGGAGCCATTGGGAAGTAAAAGACGTAAAATTAAAGTATTAGAGAATAAACCTAAACATTCAAAATTACCTCGTTTATTAATAAGAAATTAAGATTACTATGTAACTTCCATACTTATACCTTTACTTACGTTAGATTCTGCGTTCACAATTCTTGCTAATTTTTGTTTCACAACTTCTTTGTCAAAAATATAATTACTATTACTGAATATTGTTTCAATAAATTCTGTGATGCAATTTACCAGATCGGCATTATTAACAAAAGGAGAATCTCTGTTTATATCACTATTGAAAAAGGAAGAACGATTGTTTTTATGATGCGAGTAAATTGGTTGTGATTTTGTAATTGGTGGGGAGCTAATTTTACGTTTCTTGGCATTAATATTCCAATTAGAAGAGTAAGGTTTAAGGGTAATTAGCGAAGGCTCCTTAGGTTTTAATGGAGGAAATCTGATTGATTCTCCAAATTAACAAGCAGGGGTGTGAATCGATTACTATTTAATCTATTTACAAAGGATTGGATTATTTACAATTGTTTTCGCTTCCTTATACGTTACTTTATTTTCTGCCATAACTTTCTTAACCTTTTTTTCCGTAACATATTTTTCACATTTTTTAGATAGCCCGTTATGCAAAGTCGATCTACAATGAATGCACATTGTGCCAGCGTTACATACTCCTTCATGCGTATCACCACAGTTCTTGCAACGTTGTTCTTTACTTTTACAAATTTTAGCAATGTGCCCAAATCTTAAACATTTAAAACACTGAACTACGTTCCCTACAAATACATCCACCGTTCTACGACAACTGTTGATAAACAGGTACGGAGGTAATTTATTTCCATAAAATGAGACAATAACAGTTTGAAGGGGAACCATCTTTATGGATTTGTCCTCTCCAACAATTTTTTTATGTACCCTTTTAACTCCTTTAACAATACCTTGACATTCTATAGACTGTAATAACTTATCTTCATGAATCGATGTATCAACGTGCCTAATGACACCCTTGATTTCTGTTAAGTGTTTTGGAACATAACAATGTAAATTATTAGATTTAAGAAGCGGATTATTTACTAAATTTACAACGTCTTTCAGCGTATTCATCTCCACCTTAATTCGATTATATCCTACTTTGCTGATTTCTTTAATAGATGATTTAATACCTAATTCTTCATGCAATAAGCGGCCTATTGCCATTTCGTGCAACCGGCAATTGTTTTTGAATGGTGCTGTATATACGCGTAGTATGGACACACTATATAAATGGGCAAATTCAATTCAAAATTATTTATGATTAACGAATCATTGTCAGCTTTATTATTAGTATCCTGATGAACTGAATTAGTTGAAGAAAGATTCTGGGTATCGACCGAGGCTATTACACTTTATTAATTAAAGGCAGCCGTGTAATTAGGGCTATCTGAATCTACACCGGAACAATCTCCAGCTTCACCGTACTGACCCGACTCCATAATAATAAATTACGTAAATGAGAAAAGTGAAAAACTTACCAATATTCTATGCACTCGCACAGCACTCACAAAAAGAAAAAAAAAAAAGGAATAGAAAGAAAATTAACAAAATACAAAAAATCGTTAATGGAAAAAATAGAAAAGAAAAACAAACCAGAAACAACAAAAGATGAATTACAATAATTGAATCACGAAATGCAATATGATAATATCGACCTAACTCGTATCACTGCTTGAATCGAACTCCGCTAAATTTTAGTAATTTTATATTTATGTAGTTTGAGATATTGCAACAAAATGAGATGCTAACCAAATGTATTTCTACAGCTGTTATTAGCATAAATATGCCAGAAATTTCCATTTGGGATGCTACTTACAAATATATAAATTAAACAGGCTGTGCAGATGGCAATACCTTAATGCACATAAACCGTGGGAAACACCCTGGTGGATATTACACTTAATTTTATTTTTTAACAAAAATCTTCGGATAAGAAAGAGATATTTTACATACCTAGAATAATAAAAGCATTTCATATTTCAGGGGCCTAAAATGCAAAAAGTCCATAGGAAGAAAGATTAAGATACTAAAAAAGAAACTCATAGAGTACTGGATCGAATATATGAAGTATGTATTTGTTATATCATATGTGAGTATAGATTTTAGAAGAACAGTGCATAGGGCACTTGAAAGGATAATTAATAAGTAGACACTTTTGCTTTGTAATTGATATTGCACTTGTCGTTGTTTTGCTTCTAGGCTTCCGGTCGGTTGTTATCTTTACTTTAATAAAGTAGCTTAGCAGAGTGAAAATTCATAAGTTAATTAACAAAATTTTGCAACAATTTTCTACTCCACTTGTTTTAATTTTTTTTTTCAATAATGATAAAAATGTCCAAGATCTGGCATTTAAACTAATACTTTACAAAACCTTTTTAAAATATTTTACCTAGTACAGTATAGAATCCTGTAATAGTTAAATCTAAATGAAGTTTTAGTAAATCTTTTCTATAAAAAAAAAACATCCATTTTGAGCGTTTGAAAATAAATAAATTAACAAGTTATTGTGGTTCTTATGTAATGTACAAATATACAGTATATAGGTAGAATCACATATAAAAATAAATATTCATTCTTAGGAATAGCACTGATGATAAATTAAAATGTAATAAACATCATTGTTTTTTTCTGTTTCTTAATTTTAAAATTCTTGAAAAACAAAAAGACTGTATTTTTACCACTTGCTACTTCCGTTTTAAGTTTGTCGTATATTAATCAGCCGGTATAACGGTTATAGCAAATATATAAAATATAAATTATTTTATGTCATAACCAATAACCTAAACAAAATATTTTTTTAATTTGATGACTGTACTTGTCTGATCGTTCTCTTCCGGGTGTACGAAGTTATCCGAAGGTCGTAACGACAACAAATTTGTATACGTATACGCTACAATAGAGAGTGATATCTCAGCATAGCGAATTTTACTGCTCATCGGAATACCAAACTTGCGAATTCGTTATGCTTTGGTGATGGTGGGTGCGAGGACTTATCATAACGATTCTACGCAGTCTCAGCACAGACCTTTTTACAGTTTTGAAGTTACGCAGTTGCAGAATATTGCACATCTTATCAGTGCTAGTGACGAGATTTTTCGATAGAAAATAATAGAAAAGTTATTTGAAGCTCTTGAATGAAAACTTTTAATAATTTATATTTAAAAATTTTCACTAAAATGAATTTTTCCATTCGAAACAAACATATAATAATATAGATATACGTCCTAAGATCCAGTGAATGAATGAATAGGATCATTACAGAATATTTTTTTTTATTTAACTAATAGCAAAAAATACATGATCAAAAACTTACAGTCGTTATTTCCATCTTTTTCCATCTTTGGGGTGTTGTCGATAAAAATTTTTAATTACATTTAAACTTAAAATTGTAAAACACGATAGTGTTAGCTACTTTATTACTTTTAATACGGACAATGACAAGTAAAAATATTTATCTTAACAACCAATATCCTATGAATCTCCATAACAACTCTGATCTATTATTTGCCGCTAACATTCGGCCTTTCCTGACAAGCTTTCGTCCTCAAAAGCTGTCAATTGCAATATCGCGCTGGACGGCGTTTTCTTCTTTGGGGTCTCGAATATTGAATCTCTCTTGGGGCTTCGTCGTTTGTTGTCTCTCCGTCCTGCCCTGTCCTCTCCCATTCGTCGATTTGAATCCGAATCTTCCGCTTCGTTGGCACGTTGTGTACCTCTTTAAGGCGCCTTCTGGCACAATTCCAGTGTAGAATTTCTGGCTCCGTTGGGTTTCCGGTAGATCGGAGATCCGATATCGGTCATTGGGTATACAATCTGTTACAATTATAGTACCCGCATACTTTGGGAGGAGTTTTCCGCTTTGACCAGTGACCAAAGGCTTCTTTTAACAATACAATTCTCCGGGTATGTAGTCTTTGGGTTTCGCCCTTCTTTTATTAAATCGAACTTGCTGTTTCGTTTGGTCTGCTTGAATGCTTTTAATAGCAGCTAATCGTCGTTGGAAAATGTCATTATCTTCAGCGCAATTGCTCAAATCGTCACCTAATGGATATCTATCATATGCTCTGGGTATGAAGTTGAAAAGCAAATTGAAGGGTGTCGTCTTTATTGTCTGGTGATAAGTATTGTTCACATCAAGAGCAAAACATGTTGGATATCTCGTCACCAAGGTTTCAGAGTGTTAAAATCTGCCTTGTTCGATCTGCATGGTTCTCTTGCATTTCCACTGCTAATGTTTATGTACTAGCTCCATCTTCATCTGAGATTTCTTCACGGTTTTCTGCTCTAATGATCTTTTCTTCTTTATCTATCCGTATCTCGTTTAGTGTTAAATTATTTATTGGAATTTGCACTTCATTGTTTTCATCAGCTCTTAATATGCATCTTGGTATAACTCTATCAGTCTTTATATGTGCTTCAACAAACAAATCATTTGTTATTTTGGAGTCAGTGGTTAATGTCACAAAATCTACATGATTTGGAGGGATAACAACAGAATTTTTGGCCCATAGGCTAACGGCAGCCTTAGGCAAGTTTGGTATACTCATTCCTCTTAAATTATCACCATCATCTTTTCCATCAACAGGTATTGGTTCATTGAACAAGCGTAAACTATTTCTACGTCGGATTTATAGTCACATGTTTCTGTTCTGTAAATGGTTGGTTGGTCCAATAAGGAGAGGAATTTGTTGAACATGGTCTGCTACAACAAGCTTCTGAGTTACGGCTTTTGCTTCGTCTACTTCTACGCATGCTTCAAGCTTACCAATAGGTCTCACCTCACCTGATCCATAACCTCTTATAACAAAATTATTCTCTACAGATTGTTAAATAAGTTTTTTTTCCCAAATTAATTTGATCGTGTCGATATTGAAAACTGTTTCCGACAATACTTTGTAAATAGTAAAATATAACGAGAAATAACAACATATGCAACTGCATATTCTATATTCTAATTACTTCAAAACTTGCACGTGACATTCGAAAATGTTCTTTGAATAAATCATCGTTAAATCGCGGTATCGTTGCTTCATAAAAATATTCGTTTCTTGGTCTTTTTATTCGGGGAATGTATTTCACTATTTCTTGTGGCTCCAATGGTTCTAATAACTGTTCGGCAACCTCCCCTACATGATTTATTAGATTTCCATTCACCTCATTGCCATCCGCGGCTAAATATATCAACAAATCTCTGTTTCGATACATTTATTTTATGCGATAGAACTTGAACAGTGTTAAACAGTGTAGGTATCGTGAATAGGTTATGTTTTGAGTTGTGGTTATGTTTACGTTAGAAATGACAGCTCTTGAAGTAATCTGAGCAGAAAAGTGGGATGAACGCGACCATTGTTGACTACTTTATTACTTTTAATACGGACAATGACAAGTAAAAATATTTTATCTTAACGACCAATGTTCTATGAATCTCCATAACAACTCTGATCTATTTTTTGCCGCTAACAATAGTGCATTATTATTAGTATTATTTAAAATATACTATCGTGTTTTACAATTTTAAGTTTAAATGTAATTAATTTTTTTAATTTTTAATTAAAACAAAAAAGATGGAAATAACGAATGTAAGTTTTTGATCATGTACAATCGCCGACATTAATATTTAGCACTCGAACCATTGACTCGACGCGTTGATGGTGCTAAATATTAATGTCGCCGGCTGTACTTTTTTCTTTTTTTTTAATTATGACTTTATATATTAATAAGTAAAAAGTTGAATTTTAAAGTTTTAATGGTTGTAAATGTTTGTAGGATGAAAAATGAAATGTGAAAAAGGAAAACAATAAATTTTCCGAAACGTAAAAAGAACATTTTTATAATAGAAAAAATAATAATTAATTAAGCACCGGTTAAATTTGAAGAAATTTAACAAATAGCCGAACGATGTTTGGCTTTGAATTATATAACCACTTTTTATGTATTATACTGCTTACTGCCTAAGAATTCTTTTTTGTTAAAATATGTGTAGAACAATAGTTACTCGCGTTATTTTAAATTATGATTTGAAGGGGTTTTTGGTGATTGTTTTCTTAAATATATCTTTTTTTGTCAAAACTGGATTATTTATTTTAGAATTTATGTAAATTTTCTTGTACTAATACAATTTGTTTGTTAGGATTAAAGTTAAAATACAGAGTTTATTTTATTAATTCATTATAGATTCGTTTATCACATCTGATTTTCGAGAAAAAAACGTGCAAAACTAGTAAACATTTCTTAATTTAGAAGAAGTTATTTTTTAATTTCCTATTTCATGTAACAAATAGCTTACAATTACTCAATGTGATCTAAAAGATCTATTGTGTACCCTATTCTTGCTGTTTTACGGCTGGCCTTCCAATCCTATTCCTTTCAGAAAGTGTAGGATGTCAGAGGGTCCCACTGTAGGTAAGTCTCCCTCTTCGATTTCACATGCTCCCAGGTGCAACGCCCTCGAGTTACACAATACTACGCAGTTTGAGAGGAGGTGGATGGGTGCTTCATCCTGTTCCCCACAAAATCTACATTCAGTTTCCTTTGCGAATCCAAGCTTACTCAAATGTCCTTTCAGTTTACAATGGCCTGAAAATGGTCCTGTTAATATGCGAACATTGTTCTTACTCAGGTTGATGCATTCTGTAAACCTCTTCTGATTTGATCTTAAGAATTTTACTTTGCCTCACTACCTGGAGATTCTCCCAGTAATTATTTTCTCTGCTCCATTTCTCTTTTGAGTTTCTGTAGTATTGTATTGCTACTTACCCCGCAAAAGGGTTCGGGCCCTAAAAAAGGAATTCCCGCCCCTTTTTTGCGAGGTTATCTGCTATTTCGTCTCCTTCCACTCCTATGTGACCCGGAACGCACAGGAGAGTTACTTTAATCCTTTTGCCTAACTCATTTAATTTCCCTAGACATTCCCAGGCCATCTTGGAACTCATTTCATATGAGCTCAGTGCCTCGATGGCTGCTTGATTATCAGACATGATGATAATCTCATGCTTTCGATAATTTCTACCAATATTGAACTGGACGCATCTTTCAATAGCACGTATTTCGGCCTGGAAGATACTTGGGTACTCCAAAGCTTTCGAAATACCTGGTTATAGGCCCATATATTCCTATTCCAGTTTCCCCTACCGTTTTGGAGCCATCAGTGTACCATTCGATCGCATTTCTATTCATTTTCAAGATGGTGTTATGATCCCACTCGCTCTTGTTACTAAGCTTTGTGATGAATTCATTTACACAATCTAACGCGTTTTTTCACCGTTCAAAAGATATCGTTTTTATTTTTTTACCAATCTGTTTTTTTTTTGGCTTCAAGAACCACTTCAATTTTTTTCAGCTGGACCGGCAATATGCTGACCTGCCCGTCCCCTTGTGAGTACATTCATCTAAAGCTGAGTACATCTACGCAGGGGGTTAGAATAAAAAGGGTATAAGTGACAACTCTTTCGTATGTTACTTATACCCTTTTTATTCTAACCTTTTCAACTGCGATTTTGGTTTTCCCGAATTTGCTGAATTTTACAAATACAAGTTTCTACATATTATCATTACCTATACGCTTATCCGCAAATCACAAATCGCAAATCCATGCATTTTGTAGCTGTAGGAGAACTTTAGCTAACAGTTAAAAATATTTGACATTTAATATCCATTGATTTATTTTAACAAATTGTCACGACAAACCAAAACGAACCTTTGAATTATCACGTAAATAAAAGTGATGATTTAAACAACAATTTCTTTGGATTTTGTGCAAACTTGCCAATCACTTCCTTGATTAGTTCCTTTTTCATTCCGTAACTATTTTTCAGTGAAGGCTCATTAAACATAAGCCGTTTAATTGATATTTTGTCATGGTAAATCGCAGCCAAGTTTTCACTCTGCGTAAAGTACTGAATGACCTCTCGATTGTACTTATTGAATAGGGTTGTGATAATGTTATGATAAGTGCCTTTTTCGTATTCGGAGAAAAGTTGTCTCTGTTCATCTATCTCCACATATTGAAATTTAACGATATGCGAATGGCAATAGCATTCTTGCTGCTTTTATCAATTTATTGTTCCATCTTTTTCTATTCCGGCAAAATTTAGGGGTCCCCTCCTTGCCCATACCTGGCTACGCCCATGCTAACAGTGAATATTTACATAACTAGTTAAAGATCTAACTTGAAATCAAATGAAATACTCTACCTAAAGCTTCCTATAAGATAACAGCTGTTTTCTAATTGTTTTTATTTATGTATCTTGTATCTAAGGAAATAATTGTATCAAGAGCTATATATAACTTTTTATTATGTTTCGGTATGCAGAGATACTAAATTCCTTATATGTCATTTCCGTGTTATAATTTGTTTTCGTAAGTCCAATTATGCTAGCATAGCATTGTTTAGCACATAAGTTGTATTAAGTTGTAAGTGTATTCTTGTTACATATTCACTAATTAAAAAATAGTTTTTGTCTTTTTTTAAACTTTTCTATTTTGTACATTCGTTTCTAACAGATAGACCGATTTAATATTACGTTTTTAGCACTTATGCATACGACTTCCTGTTCGATATACCAACAGCAAACTATTATTTCCACTTTGATTTTAGTTGCACGTGCGTAGAACTTTTCGTAATTTTAACGTCAAAATGCTTCGGTGTAAGTTTATGGCCGATGTATTTGCCAAGAAATATTAAAAAAGCGCTTCATATAAGCTACAAACATATGTTGCAAATTTTACGCCGAAGGCATTTTTTGTTGTTTCATTTACGTTTATTATTATTTATTATTGATCAATAATAGTTATTGCTATTACAAAAAGCATAACATTTGTTAAATTACTGGTCGTCTAGTCTTTCGGAAATTGTTCCATGATCAGCGAATAGATGTTTTAACGAAAAGTGTATTGAAAGAATTTTTTGAGTAAACCTATGGTGAAAATACAATATCGTATTTTTGTGATATATTACTTGAAATACCTTTTTTAGTTATTTTAATTATTTTTAATGAATGACTCATCTATTCAGGAAAAAAAATATTTAAAAAGAAAACATATCATTCATTAAGGAAAACAAAATTTGTGCTATTTGTTTCTTTCCTTGAAATAATAATTTCGTTTTTCCAAAATATTTATGATACACGTATGTGATACAAAAGTTATAACAAATCACTAATTGGTTATGTAACTAAAATCTCGATGACTTTTTAAAATCGCCAGTTAAATATAACCTTGTACCATTTATTTGAATCAACATAAAGTAATTAATTGTGATACACTATTATTATATCATATATAAATATAAAGTATGGGACAATATTTAAAATTTTCTTATATGTTTACGTCATTTATTTGCGGTCATCCTTTTGGCCCATGTTATATGATGTATGTATGTAGTATATGAAAGATGTTTAATATAACATTAAAATCTAATTGTGTGACAAAAAGTTGTTGATATGTTTTAAAAAAAAAAAACATCGAAATTAATGAGTTTGACTCACTGATTAGATTTTAGAATTATATTAAACTAGATTATCTCGAGTAAAATTGGAAGCAGCCAGAAGTTGTGCAAATAATATGTGAATTTTTACCTCATACTCCATAATCTCAAACCTTGGTTTCGTTACAAGTTTCCCAGAAGTTACATTTAAATTTAAAAATACCTAAAACACATTGGCACAATTTTTATAATATTTAGATATACAGGGTGGGCCACCACAATCGCGTCGGTTTATATACGAAAAGTGGTGACATATTTTCATTTTTTTTATTAAGATTTATGCAGGTTTAGAAGGACTAGATTTCAAAATTATTTTGAAGTGTACAGGGTGACTCAAAGAAAAGTTACATATCAAAGGTGTGAAAAATTAAGTGGAATACCTGTATATTATGACATATTTTGGTAATACAGACTAAATAAACGCGAGTTGGTGTTAGGTTTCTTATACCTAACTCAACAATTAACAATTCTTCAAAATGTAGACCAAAATTTAAGACGCATTCCTGTGATGCATATTTAAGCTAGATATTTTGAACTGTATTTATTTTTTAACTAAAGCATTAGACTTAATAAAAAAATAAAAGTAATGCAAAAAAAAATGTACAGGATGTACAAAAACATAATTTTAATTTTCGCCATCTTTAAAGGCAAGTAACTTTCTTATTTATTGGAACATCCTGTATTTATTACCTTATTTAGATTCTAATTTTAACGGTCTTTAAGATTGTATTAATGCTTACTATCTGTTATAGTTTTTTAGTAATTTAAAATTTTCTTTTTCAAGTATTAATTCCTAGCATTATTTTTTTTTGAAGTAGGCTTGGACTAAGCTGCTGCTATTATTCAACATAGATAGACGATATTTATCAGCCTAACTCTTCAACTAGGTTTTCCTGCATACGAATTCAAAGTCATAACTAAGTAAACTTCAGAAATATACTTTATTAGAACGGATAAACTGTATGTTAAAAACTGCTAATGTTTTAAAAAGTGTTCAGTCATCGTTTTCAATGCAGAGGCGTTCTCTTTATTGAAATGAGTCTTTAACATTACTCAAAACATTTGGTGTTATAGATCGAAACACCATTCTTATTCGCTCTTTCATATTGTCGGGGTGTGGTTGGTGGTATGTTATAAACAATATCCCATAAAATAAGATCTAGGCTCGTTAGGTCTGGAGATCTTGCTGGCCAATTCGTGGACTTCCGCGGCCTATCCATCTGTTGGGATACTACCTATCTAATTCCTCCCGAACACTTAGTTCAAAATGCGCAGGAGCACCGTCTAATTGCAACCAAAATCTTTGTCGAATATTAATAGGTATATTTTCCAAAAGTATTGCTAAGTTATATTTTATAAATTGTAGAAGCATGGCACCATTTAAGTGACCATCAAAAAAGTATGGCCCTATCACGTGCTTTTTAACTATTCCGCCCCACACATTAACAAGCCATCGATGTTGACTTTTAGGGTTCTGAAGAAATTGGGATTCTCGTCGCTGTAATAATGGAAATTATGCCTATTAACCGTATCAGACCGTTGTCATGAAAAGTTGACTCATCTGAAAATAGCACATAATCTAGAAAAATTTCCGTCATCTCCTAACTTTTCTAGAACCCATAAACAAAATTCAAGCCTCCGATTATAATCTACTTCCAAATGTTCTTGATGCAGTTGTATGAGTAAAATTTGTTCATCTTTATAATTCTTCTGATGCTCCCTCTGCTTATCCCTGTAGTTTCATTAATTTTTCTCTGATTTGTATGCGGATTTTCAGTAAGAGATCCAATAACTAAAATATTATTTCCTTCATTTCTTATAAGCCACATTTCCTGTACATCGAAAACTTGCAGCAAATTTTCTAAAGAACGCTTATGGGGATGGCGTCTATTAGGATATTTTTGCGCATAAATTCTTGATGCTAGCAAATAATTTTCTTCACACTCTCCAAGTATAAAAAACATATCAATCCTTTCAGTTTGAGGGTAATTTCTAATGTAAATAATTAAAATGCTTTTTAAATAACAACGAACAACAATGATGCGTAACTGACAAGTTCTGTTACTGTCCAATGACTTTTTGTGTATAATGAATAAAAGTGACACTTTTGTCTAAGCCTACTTTTGTAAAAAGAATGGATAAAAATTAATATTTTAAATAGAAATAATAGTTAAAAAATAAATACAGTTTAAAACATCTACCTTAAATATGCATGACAGGAATGCCTCTTAAATTTTGGTCTACATTTTGAAGAATTGTTAATTATCTCATAAACGAATTGAATTAGGTATAAGAAACCTAACACCAACTCGCCTTTATTTAGTCTGTACTATCAAGATATGTCATAATATACAGTCATAATATATGTGTTCCATTTAATTTTTTACAACTTTGGTGTGTAACAACCCTGTATACTTAAAAATAATTTTGAAATGAGGTCCTTCTGAACCTGTATAACTTTTAACAAAAAAAAAGTTGAAAATATGTTACCATTTTTCGTATATAAACCGACGCGAATGTGGTAGCCCACCCTGTGGAATATAGAACTTATAATCATTAGGGACTCATATACAATCTGAAACTATTCCAATGTAGTTCATCAAGTGGACTAATATTTATGATTGGTCATCGCCGAAACGGGATTTGTTAAACGAGAATTAGAGTAGTAAATGCTAAAATAAAAATATGGTATATATATAAGTTCTAATAGTAATAATTCCAGATTCCATATCCGTGTAAAATGTCTCGCAGTTAGTTTTAATTTTAATTTTAATCTATTGTTTTGTTTTTTGTTTGTCTCATTTGTTCTGCCGTGTGCTTTTTTAAATGTCAATTTTTGACTTTTTAATTTTTAGATTTCGTAACATGACGTTTTAAGACCTGAAGATGACATTTGTTGGCCGAAACATGTTGTCTTAAATATATTTTAAAAGCTTTGGCGAATGTAAGGACGTTTTTCTTTTCTTATTATTTATTACGTACCACATTCATGAATTTCAACATAAATTCTAAGGAATAAATAATATTGTAAATATACTAAAACAAGAAAAATGATATTGTAAATTTGAAAAGTGCACATAAAGCTAAAGTATCATACATTAGAAAAAACTTGCTTAATTTTTGCTTGATGCACTTACATGTACATTTAAAGAAAAAAGTCTAAGCGAGCCAGAGAAAAGATATTGGATCTCTTCCCTAAACAGCAGCCGATATTTCCTCTTCCTTTCTTTCTTCAAGTCTACCAGGTCTAGTTTCCCAATAATCTATAACATGAAAGTCGCACCTGAAACTCCTTGATTGTTGGTAGCCCATTGTTCATAGAATGCGACTACCACTTTATAACATCCTTTGAGATGCAGAAAAGCGAGAAAAAGCTAGTGCTTCTTACCTTTAATTGTTATGTCATTCCTACCAACAATATAGGTATAATTTACATAGTATAAAACTATAGGGTGACTGTGCTCTCTTTACCAATTCCTCTAAAGATTCCAGCTAGCCGATAATTTATCGAACGAACTTGGCAACTTTTAAACCAGTTTCTAGAATTTCTTGACTGCGACTTTCTGCAAATTGTGCTGAAATATTTTGAGAATTGTGTACTCGGTTTCTAGACCCTAAACCGAGTATTCAAAATAGAGCATTGCCCAAAACCGGGTTCACTAGTTGATTAATCACTAAGTACGAATCATGTCTTTCCGTTATTCCTTTAGCACTGCAGTCTAAGTTCTATTGTATTATTTCTAGTGTATATCTTTAGACAACCAGGTAAAGGAACAAAGTTACTAAACCTAAAAACCTAGCTAAAACCTAGTAAAGATTTTACTGGGTTTAGTAGTCTGTAAGATGAACCTTTTGCCAGTAGATTTGCCAAATGGTTGATTGATTGCTTCCAGTAATGACAATCTGTTCATTTCAATGCAACACGTTCAAAGACAACATGGTGGACTGACTCTTCGTTGCATAGTCTATATATAGGTTCATCTTTAAAGACATCTATTCTATGTAGACAACTCCTTAGACAGCCGTTTCATCAGGCTCATCGATGACATAGCTTGTATTCGGTTGAGAGCAAACATATTACCAAGCCGAGATGGTTGTGTCATAATCCGTTTACTGTTATTGTGTATCTGTTCTTTCACGCTCTTCTAGTGAACTGGTATTTTTTATGATCCATTCAGTTCGTTCGCAAGTTCGTTGTTTGCTTTTCACCTCAGCACTTACTCCAAAGTAACTTTCTTGCGACTAGCCAAGGTTCTAAGACTTTTTAGACAACTCCTAGCTAGTTTCGAGGTCATCTGACAGGACGTTAATTAGTCTTTAGGGGCCGGTTGACTATGCAATAGGGTATTAATCAGCTAATTGGGTTGTCTTTCCAACCTCCTAGGAGCGCATATCCCTATTGCTAGTGTTTCCATGTGGTTTACAGTGACATGCCATATATTCTTTACGATTCAGGGTTTTTCCCTATATAGTTCCAGAACCTGTCACTCTTTTTGGTCTCTCCGATTATCAGTTTCGGCTTGAGTTTCTGGTTTTTGTTTTGTTCTCGATTAGTGCTGCGAATCGAAACCTGTTTTGTGCCAGTTTTAAAACCGTTTTCAAAACCGGGTTTGCAAATCGTATTTTTTTTTAAGGGGTGGTAACGCCTAAGCTATATGTTTAGCTTGTCAGGCCCCTGCAGAGCCAAATCTCCCTCCTAATCAACATTACGACCCCGGAAAAAAACCGATTATCGTAATTGGCAAGAGTGATATTTAAACTCCGGACTCCGCACTGATAGTCAAGCGTGCAAGCCACTCGACTACCAGCCAGGCAAATCGGTTTTGAAACGGTTGCATTTTTTTCCATTGTTCCATATAGGAGTGTTAAATATTCATATAGTTACCTGTTCTGCATATTTGTAGAGTCGTAAATTATTTAATGGACATTATGCCGCTTTCAGATATATTGTCTTTATTAAGAATAATATTAACAACAGTTGGTGTGTGTCAAGATAAAACAGGCATTTATGGCATATTAACAATATATTTTTGTATTTAAAATGCATACCTACCTTAAAAATGCAGACGTTAATAATTATTATCTCTGAAAACGGCGAAATATTCATTAAATAATTTACGACATTGCAGTTAAACCTCTCAAAATTGCATAACAGATATACAGGATGAGTCAGTAGTCCTATATCGGTCGATATTGACTTTAATATCCCTTATAAAAGGTTTTCCAACGTGGTATCATACATGACGGAAAGAAGTGCACGTTCTAAAAATATTTTCACGTTCACGGGGTGTATCAATTTACCAGGACCGTACACATTTTTTTAGGCATGCAGATTTATTGTAGTGAATGTTACAAATTTATGTGTTTGTATGTCGAACATTTAATGTAATTTTGTTTCTGTTATAGGTTATTTAATTTTATTCAATTCCTGGCGCAAATGAAAGATCATAAAAAAGTGCATATGTTGAAATAATAAGGTATATAAATATATAGGTGTTCAACTTAAAATAACAATAAAAAGCCGTTTAAATATCACACAAATTGATTGCTTCTGGGGACCAGCCTGTATAATTTTACCAAATAACATTGAATTCATAAGAAAGATCTAAGCTTTCCTAAGCTACTTAGCAAATATTAGAGTTTAATTGTCAGTGATAATGCCGGAAAAAAAAAACGCTAAATGAACACGTGCATTTGGAAATTTTTAGGTAAAAAGTTAAATAACTTGGCGACCTTACATTCGAAATTTGAAACGAACATATTATTTTGCAACAAATAAGCATGCCTAAAAATAGGTATACTTTTATTTGAAAAAATTAAGTTGAGTACGTGAAAATATTTTGTAGAGTGTGCACTTCTTTCCGTCACGTATGATGCCACATTGAAAAATCTTTTATGAAAGAGGTCATTCACTCGGTGTAAATATCAAACATCGTTAAATGTTACAATGTAAAAATTTGTTACCTTTTCAAAACACTCGTTCTAAAAACTCATTTTAAAACCAGTTTTTAAAACCGATTAATAGTTACTACTAGTTAATTGCAGGCGCGGAAGTGGCAAGACACCTTCTCATCAATTGGACTTGGTATTTTAAGGCATTCGATGAATAAAATGAAGCGGTTATACGTATTCGTATGCAGATGTAGTTTTGGTTTCACTTGTGTAGAGCATAATACAATAAACAACTTTTTGCTTTAATACATTTTATTCATCCAAATACGATAAAAATTTCTTGCAACTCGTCTTTTTTTAAGATTCAATTTAAAAATTTTCAAGTTGTTATTCATGTTATTTTTTTTAATGTGTATATGCCGTTGTAGATAGTAATGTGGAAGTATAAATACAAACTGTAATTTAAATTATAATTAATACATACGCATGCAATTACTTTATATGAAAGAAACTTATCTAAAGATTTTAGAATTAATTTAGTTAAAAAATATATATTCAGTTAATAGCGGTAAATTAGCTGGAAATTTACAAATATATATTTTTCTAAATAAGTATGCTCTCTTGCTCTTGGCGAATGCTGAGAGACGAATATCTTGAGTCGCTCCACCGGCGCAGGCATAATAATAACTCATGGCTGGGGCCGATGCCCCTGTAATTGGCGAAAGCTGTTGGGGATGAATTATTATTATTATGTTTATTATTTTGTTATTACATATATGTAATATTATTAACAATTAAATTGTCTTCTATTTTAATATTACTTCTACGCCTCTATCGCTGAACAGATGCATTAGCAACGCCGCATTGACGTCAAGATTCAAAAATTCGATTCACAATGTATAAATTTTACAAGTCTGTAAGTTTCTGACATTTGCAGAGAATACCTAACCTTCAATATATTTAAGAGATTTTTTCCAAAATACAGGGCCAGCAGGGAGGTATGGTGATTTTAAAACCTGCGGCATCCGCGATGGAGTTAACCGATTGTTTTTATAATGATTAATATCTATTTGTCAAAAGTCGCTGTTTAAATTGAATTCAAGATCTGTAGCAAATCGACTTCGCAACATGACTTAGGTTCGCAGAAAGGATGTTAGAATTGTTGTGATTATGAGTGACAAGGCCCACTTTCATTTATCGGGGATGGTAAACAAACAGAATTTTTGATACTTGTCATCTGATAACCCACGAGAGCTTCTTTGGACTCCGAAAGAGTACGATATGATGTATTTCGAACCTATATTACTTGACCTTAGTTGAGAAGACGACCCATCAACTTCCACACAGTTTAGTTTCAGCAAGATTGGTACGTACTCTTGCAGCTCTTTCCAACACCATAATGCGAGATTCAAACGATTCCCATTGTCATGATGTTGGAATGGACTATGGACAATTTTACCAGTCGTCTACAAGAATGCATCGACAAAAATGGATACCACCTGAGTGATGTAATTTTTCGCAGATGATTATTTCATTACTCAAAAACCAATGTACCAGTAATGTTTTAAAATAATAAATTTTCAAATGTAGTGGAAAATAACTGTATGACATTCTTTTCAAGAACACTATACCTTCCTGCTGGGGCCTATTTTCTCATACGATAAAAGACAAATAAGTATGTATAGTTTACTGTATAAAATAAGATTAATAACTCATAGATTTCAAAATAATTAAATACCAGATTTTGACTTCATTAAGCAAAGAAATTAAATTTTGTGGCTGTATTTTGTAGTTGATATAAGTAGTGGGAAGCATTCAAGAAGATAATTTTTAAACTCCCTTTCAATTTATATCAAGTTTTCAAGTACTTTATATTTAGTCTTCTTGAGGACTACATAATATAATAAAATTCATATTTAACAAATTGAGTTGTGATACTTTGCTCCAATAATTCCTTCACATCTGTTAATTTAAAGGTTGTATTATGCCTGGCAACATATCCCTTGACTTGGGCCGAAATTAGTTCGAGTGGGTTTAGTTTGCAGTGATATGGGGGAAGTCTCAATACCTTTCTGTTGGTTTTCTCTATCATTTCATTATCAGCTTACTTTGTAGGGGTGTTTATGTTTTGTTTAATTAAGGTTAATAATTCTGCTTTCACCATGTCCTCTTCATATTTGATATTATGTTTTTTCATCCACTCTTGAATTTCGGCTTTGCGATTGTTTGTCGTAGGTGATTTATTTAATTTTCGGCTATGGTAAGGAGCATTGTCGAGAATAATCACTGCATTTTCTTTTAAATTCGGAAGGATATGTCTTCAAATCTTTCTACATTTATATCTGCATGGTAATCACCTGTTTTTTTTTATTCGAAGAGAAGTGATCCATTTTCTACAAATCCTTCCTCTAAGCCTATATGTGTGACAATTACCTCTTCTCTTTGTCCGAAGGATTCTTAAGGTCTGTTGATAAACCTTCGATAAATGCCTGCCTTGCAGTAAGAACGGTGCTCTGTCCATACTTTGTTTACTGTATGTCCAGCGTTTAACCATCCAAATAGTAGATTAGTGTTTCACTCTGGCGATATTTCATAATTTTACGTAGGTACTTTCTTCTCCAAGTAATAATTTCATCTTTGTCATTTAAAACACTGCTTCGACTCCTTTTTTGATAACTACAAATATATATATTTTTGTGAAAACACAATATGTAAAATAAATATCTTCATTTTAACTTACCGACAGTTCAATTCTTTCAATAACAATTCAAAATCAACAGTTAGGGGTTCGTATAAAAAAGAAAGAATGGACAATTCTTCGGATAGAATTTTTCGTTTCATCTACATTATCTAATTCAGGCCTTTTTCTATGGTATTTTTTGGCGGCTGGAATTTGCTGATACTCTTTCAAGATATTGTAAACACTACGTTCTCCAATACCTATCAAAAAAACACCAATTAAAGTTTATCTTTTCTGAATTTTAGCAAGATAGCTGAATGGGTAATTGAATGACTAAGATTTCACTACCAGGTGGACAGATTTTATGTGCATACCGGCTGCTTTTGCTGTTATTTCAACATTTGTTACTTTTGAAGTACCTGGCTGCTCCTGACAGGTCTTAAATGTATTTAAAACCTCTCTTTAGCTTCCACCGAAAAATGTTTTGCAACCCTTTTCTTAACACTATTTCGGCAATTTACTTACGTATTTAACAAGGACGATGTACGAAAGAGCCTTTATAAAGACTAATTTATAAAATATTGGAACGAAATAATATTATACGATGGATAGATAAGAACAACAACCAAAGCACAAGACGAACAGTAACAATCACATATGACATACACAATAACTGAATTTTGCGTAATGTAAGCGGACTCGTCGATCGACCAATGGTGAACGTTATTTGGAATATGACGAGTTGATGACCCAATGTTTATCCATTGTTAAGTATAAACACAATTTGATTTCCAAAATAACATTTTTATTAAATTATTCACATTATTTACGTATTAGAAAACTCAAATCTTCTTGCTATGTATCCGCGTATGCTAAGGTAAGCGCTTAAGGTGTACAATGTACGCTTTATCGACGAAGTTCGTATTTTTAGCAGTTCGTGAAATTGTACACCACGGACCCAACATTACTCGAAGGAGACCTTTGAGTCATTGTGTCACTGCTCATTTCAAAGATAAGAGTTAGTGATATGAGCTGCTATTCGGGCATGCCCAAGGGTATTTGAGTTCTGCGGTTTTCACCGCATTTCAGTCTGTATGCACGCGTTCTTGCCTCCCCTTAATGTAAATATCCACGTTGAGCATGATTTCTGTGGCAGCTAATGCGAGCTTTTTGTAGTTCCAGTGATGCACAGGCCAACAACACAGGATATCACAGCCTGTATCTCTGTATCTTTGCGAATTTAGTAATTGGTGCCAAAACGTTTCCTATAATAATTTTATTTCTTATACACCGTTTATTTTTCTGTGTATTTCTGGAAATATAAGTGGAAATTTTACGATTTCCTTCTTTGTTTAATCATATAATTTGTAATCTTTGGCTTACAGCCCTTGAACACCCCTATTAGTAACCTTTAGTGTTTTGGTAGTTTGTTGCAAAGCCTGAGAAGAAGGCTGAGATGTCAAAGTATATAGCCAGGTTTTCAAATTAAATATACTGGCACCGATTTTCTAGTCGTTGCTTAGTAATTGCAAAATTTTTAACTTTGGCAAAAAGTAGGAACTTTGGACGGATTGCCGCGTGAGAACATATGAAAGTAGTTAAAATGATACACCTTCTTGTCTGTATACCGCTATATTTTGCAAAATATTAATACCTATATAAATATAGGTGTAAACAATGACCTTTGAAGCATATGGACACTTTATCTGAATTCAATTTCTGCGTTCTTCATAATAACTAATAATATTGAAATAGCGGATAAATCATATTTTATTGTTAGAATACAGAGGAACACTACACTTTAAAATATCTTACGACAAACTTCACGTCACTACAACTTCCTGGCAGTAAAATGTTTTAAAGCGTGTAGTGGTATTAATGCCGCATTCTTTGCGTGTGTGTTTTTTTTTTAATACGGAAGGACTCGACATATTTAAAGTTGTTTATTTTCATTCGAGAATAATTGGCTAGCGTATTAATACGGAAAAGATTTGCCATATGTATAAAGTATATAAAATGCAACATAATTCTTGGAAGACCTTCCTAAAGTAGCACACTTTTTTATTTCATTTAACTGTTGATATTATCTTCTAAGGGCGCTATTTTCGCTCACAAAGATATCAAAATATATCCGTTAGATATTTATTTCAATTACAACGTGCCTTCCATATGTATAAATTACATTATAATTAATTCGTGCTTTATGAAATTGCTTCTACGATTGTTGAGTCTTGACGATTTTTTATCTTTTATCACAATAGTTTCAAATGTGTAACAAACATTGCGTTTGGCTTATTAGTGGCGAAATGATGACCGTACTATGCAAGTTAACTTAAAGCGCCATTGAGATGACGTTTGATTATTATAAAATTCAACTTAAAGTATCCTTGCACATTAAAATATAACAGTGGATTAATTCTGAGTATAAAATCTGCCCTCAATAAACCATGTACAATAATGATATCAGTAATACGTCACATACATAACCCTCTGTTGAAACTAGCCGACAGTATAGGGATTTCATGGAAGATGTAGTGTGTTTCATTATATTTTGCTGTAATTATGATCAAATAGCTAACATCATGCTACTCATACTTTGTCATTTAAAATGTAAGAATCACACGAACGTAACAGTGATCAAATTGACTTAAGCGCATTATGAACTAATTAATATTATTTATAATTTTATAGTTTCGATATTTGAATAACTTGCTTTTTATCAACAAAATAAGATGAAAGGAATTTAAACGAGTACTACGTGTTATTTATCGGTCTCCAATTAATTATTTCAGTTATACCCGCCAACCTAAAATGCAATCTAAAGAAATGATTTATGTAAAAAAACGAT